>MU623523.1:0-47855 GCA_025201765.1 Daldinia sp. FL1419 | reverse complement strand
CGCACCCCCCCCCCCCCCCCCCCCCCCCCCCCCCCCCCCCCCCCCCCCCCCATTTCAGGATCACATACACGTCTGGCCGCTCATAAATACGCCCTCGCTGGTTGCAATCTCGCTAGGTTGTCCGAGCCGCTCTATCGGAGTCCAGTTCCCGAGACCTTGTCCCTTTTGGCCTCGCTCACTCATTCCTGTAGCAATGAGAGGTGACCACACTAGACCGGCGGCTACGGCGTTAACACGGATACCCTTCTACACCAGTTGACTAGACAGCGCTCGTGTAAAAGCGATAACGGCCCCTTTACTGGCAGCATAGTCTACGTGACTAGGGGTCCCGATGTAAGCATCTACCGACGCGCTGTTTATGATAACCGCTCCATTAGATAAGTGAGCCAAGGCAGACTTGGTCAGATGAAAAAGGGGGTCGACGTTAGTGCGGAAAGTCGCAGACCACTGGTCACTATACCGACGTTAACAGACACAGGATTTAGAAGCAATGCACCTTTTTAGAGTGACTTAGTCGGCGATATCTGTGACCTTGACTAAAATATCAATACCGCTTAAAGCCGTCACGGCACGATTTACCAAGGAAGTACAGTTTGCGGGTTGAGTTAAGTCGCTAGCGATGAGGTGGATTTCTCCCCCATTTTTCTCTACCTGAGCCCTGGTGTGCGGCGCATCCTCTTCTTCTTCGGGGAGGTAACTGATAGCCACTTGGGCGCCCTCCATTGCGAAGAGAATCGCCACCGCACGGCCAATACCCGAATAACCTCCGATGATAACGGCTTTCTTGCCCGCGAGCTTAGCGGTTGGTCGATAGAGTGATACTCCGGAATCTGAGTCCGACGACGGAATATGAGTCTTGGTTGGCTTCGGATTCATATCTCTCTCTAAGCCTGTTTTGGCCTAACTCTGAGAGGGAAGGTCATGTTTCCCTTCCTATATGCCTCCTTGAGTTACTACCTACCGTGAGCAATACCTACCTGTCGGGTGAGCGACCTTATGAAAGGTTTCCTTTGCCTTGTCCATTGTAACTATTGAAAGTATAATAATACTTTTATTCTCAGTGCATCGAAGTCTCACTGTTTACAATTGCATTTACCGACCGGAATTCCGTCGTTTACGGGATAACCAAGCGCTTCATATACTCATCTGCATCCTTCTCATACAATACATAAATCTCAAGGTGAGTGGCATTTTCTCGTCGCAATATCATCACTACCATCGATATACCTAGTATTACTGTGGATTTACTGTAAAATAATCATATAAATACATCACACTATTGACAGAATAACACCTTCGATAGAAAAGCCCTGAGTTCTGATCATTCAGAACCCCACGATGCGATTGTTGGTAGAATTACACGGATACCACGTTACTTCGTGTAATTCCACCTAAGCCTAGATATCTCTATTGCAATGCAATCATTCACAACGCAATGATACCGTCATGTAATGTCATCAGTGGTGATCCCTGGTTCCGAGCCGATATCCTCCCCGGTGATATCCATATATCTCCACGTTTGATATCAGATGTAGGTGCTCTTTGATTTCCTATACTAACTCCCGACAGACCGTAACAGAACCTTCTCCACAGAAATAGCGTAGAAATTAAGCACGGAGTTCCTAGTCCGCCAACTCTATTGGATATCTGCCATGTAGCTATGGTCTGACAGTGGCGTCTCCTACCATTGTTGGAGGAAGTTTGGTTTTCGAGTAGCACATACTACGCAGGCTCATACATCCGGCTTCTATGTACTACCCACCTTTACATAACACGAAGTGATATGAACGGCCTATGACTTCACTACAGGCTCCATGCGGCTCAAGGTACGATGCCCTACGAAGACAACGAGTGGCAAATAATGGACAAGTAACGCCGGATCATCGCCGTACAACAAAGTCCTCCTTGTACGATTATTGGTGCGCGCGGTGTAGAGTATTTGGTATGATAAATTATCTATTGCCCCGGATTGGTGTCCTTGACGCAAATACTAATGGGTTGTTTGAAAGATAAAGGGGGTTTTTTTTTTCGTAAGGCGAAGTGAGTAAATCCCACATGCGACCATAGCGCTCCTTATGGCAGTCAAATAATGCGTACGTATATCATCGAGATTCAAAATCCACTTGAATATCAGCCAATAGAGTTTCTCATGTATCACATCTCACGCCTCTTTTCTGAGCGTCCGCTCCCCCCCCCCCTTTTCTTAACGGCACTGGTCAACGTTAAGCTACAAACGAGTCTTTAATCTATTTTCTAAGTACTACAAAGTACCACTAAGCAGATCAGCAAAGCAAGGCTGTAATAATTATATCCTTTCGCAGCCCAAGTTCTAATATACGATGTCTCGCTGTACGCTCCTAGGAGTAAGATCGTGTTTGCTTACATAATATGTCAGGAATAAGGTCAAGAATTTTATCAATAACTTACTCGTGATAGCTAAGATACGGCTCTTGAGTAACCAACTACTTCATGTATGAAATAAAAGAACTAAATGTATAAGCTTAGATGCAAACGCCTCAGCCAAGTAAAAGCCATCTTAGATTCTTGCTCACAAACCAAAGATGTCAAGCATACTATCTTGTATATAGAGAGAGTGTGTGTGTGTGTGTGCGTGTAGTTCTCATGGAGGTAAATCTAATATACTCTAGTCTTAAACTGTGTTTATTTTCATACACACCATGCTTCAAACTAGTAGCAATTCTAGAATCTTTCCAAGAGAGTGAAGCATGAGGTTGTGTCAAGTATATACTATAGAGGTAATCTCAGAGGATTTAAACTTGATCTTTGCTAGTAGTTTCGGATATCTCCTCGTGATGGTTAACTTCCTCGTGATGGATTTGCTTCTCTACCGCTTCCGTTGCAGCGTGGGCGCGCTCGTCATCTTCGAACACTGTTTCATGTATTAGTCTATGGTTCAAGGAAAAGAATCATGGGAAAATCGTACAGAAGGTAAGCTCTTCTAGAGTGCGTCCCGAAGTTTCGGGCCAGAGAAAGAAGATGAGGACAGCCTCAACGGCAATCCAGCAGCAGTATACGATCAAGAATTTCCAACCGATACCAGTAACAGGGTCCAGACCAACAGGATTGACGTTGGTACCAAAGAACTATATTCGAGTTAGTCAAGCTAGAAGGCGAACGGGCGAGGATGTATAAATCATACCTGAGCGGCCTTTCCAAAGAACTGGAAGATCGAAATACCACGAGCTCTCATAGCGTACGGGAAGATCTCGACAAGGTAAGCTGGAAAGTTATAATTAGCGATTGATTTCATTCCTGTGGTTTCAGTACTTACTGTATGTTAGAGCATTGAAACCAATGTTGTAAGCTGGTTGGTATGCGTAGATCCAGAACAAGCAGAGCTTTCCAGCGGCCTTCGAGCCACCCACGATGGCTTGCGCCGAAGAGATGGTCCATGCTACATATATGACCAAGATTCCAATGATCGACGTCAAGTACATGGTTCGACGGCGGAATCTCATAACCAAAAGTGCAGTGAATACGGCGCAGACTAGACCCCAAACTTGGTTTCCGATGTTGTACTTGGCCTGAAAAGAAGGATCTGTGAAACCGATGAGGTTGAGGATATCGCCCAAGTAGTAAGAGATAACCACGTTTCCGGAAAGCTGTGACATGATTCCCACAAGCGAACCGATAATCAAACGTCTTCGGTTTCCTGCCGTGCGAACCAAGTCCATCCAGGAGCGCTTCGAATGTTCCATTTCAATCGCGATGGTAGTCTTAATCTCGGCCATTTCCGCCTTTGCGAACTCCGAGTTCTCGTCGCCCTCGGCGTGGTACGTCACTAGGACTTTAAAGGCTTCTTCATATCGTTCCTTGCTAATTAAAAATCGAGGGCTCTCGGGCAGGAAGCTAGGTAAGGTCAGCAAATGATATTATTCATAAGTAAGCCACGAAGCCCTTACAGAATTAAGGCGACTTGCAATATCGACGGCGACATCTGGAGGAGGGACGGCACTCTGGTTTATACGCGTTAGAATAATCCCAAGTTTAATACAATGTGCGTGTGTCGATTACCTCCAGGACCTAACAGTAAAAGACTTGTTAGACTTGACATTTTATAAGAGTCCATATGAGTTGGCTTACCAATCCGAAGGGATTTGCTGAGTTCCATAAGTCACAGTCGAAGCCACGATGGCACCAATGAAGTAGGCCGCGTTGAATAGAGATGTCAGAATAGCACGCTCTTTGGGATACGCAAGTTCTCCGATCAAACTTGACCCAGCAACGATGGCATAAGGAAGCCCGAATCCAATAATCAGCCGAGAAACAATGTACATGGCACCTTCAGCGATGGTTAGTTAAAGTGAATACTAGCAATATTGAGCCGCTTCTTCGCATACCATTGACGGAAAAGCCCTGGATCAAGGAACCAATAATCATCGTCACACTGCCAAACATAACACACCATCTTCGACCCAGGTTATCGTTAAGGAGTGGGATTAACGGAAGACCGATGACAGCACCGAGCGGTAGCGCAGAGGCCAAGATTCCCTTGTAACCACCCGTTGGATGTCCGAAATCTACAATCCGCCCATTGTTAGCTCCCGAGTCCCTTCCCGCCTCAGCTCTTTCTTGGCCGACACTTACAGTCACTCCAAGCGGGAACCAGCTGAACGGCATTGATAATTTGCGAATCGAATCCGGAGGTCATTTCGATTCCCATCAGACATGGGAATAGCATGAAGTATAGGTAGCGCAAGTTCCTCTTTCGATGCCATGGGACCGTATCCTCCATCGCCATGCGATGGACGATATTGTCCGTCTGAACGCCGCCGCCGACCATCTTGGCGAACTTTCTTACACACGAAACTAGAAAAAGACGGTGACAGGGGTTTTTTTTCGCGAAGACGGTCAAAAGCCCGATGAGACAAGTTCCGGTCTCTGGACTCCAGAGCTGCTGGTGTCGTACGAAGTCGGACCATGATGAATGGCGCTCGCTCATATATAAAGCGAGGCTTTTTGGCTCGGACCGATTGTTCCAGTAGGATTCGGCGGTTAATAAGGCAATATCAGCTTATACCTGGATTGCGCGCAAATCACGAGAGGTCGCGAGTAGCTATAGCCATTTTCCTATTTAGCCGCCAAGCCTGATTTCCAGACCCTCTTCGTAAAGTACCAACCGAAGGGCACAGCAAATGGAGACCCCGGAATTTCATAACATATGGTCAGACTGGTGATTCCCCATTGGCTAACTAGGTTCCATCGCCACGTTCCATTTTCTCCATGGTCGAGGTCGTTCGAGAAAAGGACCGGGAACAGTAAGATGGGCCCCCGTAATATCCCACACAGCATCCGCGATATCCCTCGCTGTGGGACGGAGTTTTAATATCTCGCCCGGATTCCACTTGTGTTCAAGTCAATGATAATTATGCGTGAAATATGCCGACTTCAGCTCCATAACCCCATTGAACAGGGCTGCTATGCAAAAATCTCAGCCTGTCATAGCTCAGCTATTGCCTTGGCATCAGGCGAAGGGCCGTTTTGGACCCGGCTCGGCGGATGGTGAAACCGGTACTCTATATCACTCTATTATAGACTTGGGCGTGTTGTGCAAATACGGATTTGCCGACTTTATGAGCTTGTACGCATCGAGAACTTCCGAAAACCCCCTATTTTCTTCGTTTTGATTAGCCAAGTATAAAAAGGGTCCTATGCCAGAAGGATTTCTGCTTCGTTTACAAAGGAGATATCTTCAAAGGATAGAAACATAATCATTATATTAGGTCTCCATATATTCCCTGCCGTACGACATGCGTCAAAGGTCATGTAACCTCACCTAAGTAAAGGCCGTTTTTCACGATATTGAATTGGGTTACAATCATGTAGTACTTCGGACCTATTGCTACCGGGCGTTTCCACGCTGGACGTCGCACAGGGTAAGTGGTTATAACAGTAAATAATCAGTACTCGAAGTTGTAGAGACCCGAGTATGATAACAAGTGGAGTTATAGAGATGAAGTCTCCGACTTATTGTTCATGTAAATGCAAACTTCCAAGGCTAGCTAGGTACCTAGGTGGGTATCCATGAAGAAATACTGGCCTGCTCTCCTTTATTACTTGACAACTATAATCCGTGGATATACCGATACGTGTTAGCGCTGACATGACAGGTCTTACCCTTCAGCATCGTACCAGAATAGCCCGGAATGCGTTCACTTATCTCTTTAAAATATGAACGTAGACGTTTGCCCTATTTCGAAGAATTGGCCTACTTTGGGTATCCCTAATTGTCGCCCCCCCCCCCCTTTTTTTTTTCCTTCTTGCTAGAGTAAAAACGCCTAAGGGATTGCCAAGGAATATCAATTCGGTTAGTGGTAACAATTGACCTGTGTTATGTACCTACATAGGTACCTAGGTAGGGTAAGTTAAACGTCTTCGGGTTAATATTATGTGCTTACGTGTTGTACTAAGACTGCTTAGGCTTTCGTGATCCAAACTCACAGCTATTTGTACTAGATACCAAAGACTCTCAAAGTCCACCAGGTATTAGTTCAAGATGCCGCCAAGCTTCTCAACATGCAAACATCAACGAGGATAACAGTACCCATATTCCTATCGTGAAATAGTGACGTTTTGTCTGGACTACAGTACACAAGTCTGAAGTCTAACTACAAACCCTCATGCACATTCTTTCCTTATCCGTCTCCCTCCACGCAAATCCTTGCGTTCCTTCTGGGGTATAACAAACTCCAATTGGTTTCCCTGGTACCTACGTTTCACTCAATAAACTCCAACACAGATGCTTTCCCTTGTTTCCCTTCCGTACATTCCATTTTTCGTTTTCTTCTTTTCGTGTCAAAAAAATGCCGTCCTGCTGTCTTTCCTGTCTTGCTGATATTTTTCCACGCCTAGCGAAAAGTTATAGGGGTCGTGAGTGTCCAGTATGTCTAAAAAAGGGGGCCGTGGTATTTGTCGGCCCAGCTGACGATAACCAGCCGGATGCGAAAAAGGAAAGGTTATGGAACATATTTGTAGGAAGAAAAGAAATCCAATGCCTAGACTAGGCTCGAACACCTCGCGTATTTTGAATGGCCAAATGATCCACCAGTACGGTCCAGCCCATCGAACTATTTCAGAGAAATCATCGGAAAGGCGGTCGAATAGGAATAGTCCCATAAGTGATGATAAAAGCCATCATCGACAAGGCCAAGTAAATTATTGACATGCATCTTCGGGAGGATGCTTCTAATCAGCCTCGGCCAGTTGCATGATTAACTTGGCAGCCATATCGAGAAAAGGGAAGGGGCTCATAACGGCCTTCTCTTCCAATAAAGTTCCATCATGCCGTTCGTAGCCTGTACATTTAAAGTCTACGAGGTAGACCTTATCCTTTGGATCCATTTCATAAATTTGGATTTCCATTCGCATCCAGACGAAATCCTGCTTGCGCTTGTCCATAACAGAGTAGACATAAGTATTGTCGTCAGAGATCGAGTCAGATGTAGCGTGACCAGAAGCAACCGATGTCTTTCGGATATCTATGAGAATGTTAGTCTAAAGCCTATGGAATTGGAATGGAATGAGTGAGCTCACCATCCTTTTTCCAACGGCATACTATGTGCCAAGGGTCTGCGGGTAGCTTGTAGTATTTTATAGGGTCAAATGTCTCCAAGTCAATATCGTCGGGTGACAGGTGTTCATAAGGATTGGGCTCTTCTTCGTTTGGCGTCGGGGTAGCATACGGGTCCCTAACACGGTCAATAATCCCACCAGAAAGAGAACCATCGCCAATTATATCACTTACGATTCGGGCCCATGAACCTTCTCGTAGTCCTCGTCTACAACCCAAGTAGCGCCTAGCTTCGACAGGGATTTGTAAATACATAGCAAAGCTTCAAAAGGAGCATTACGGGATCTTATGCCAAACTGCCACCGGACTTGCTTAGTTCTCTTGGGCGCAACTGGAGTCATTGTTTGTGGGTGAGACGCATCGTCGAGTCTCATGGCGCTCTTGGAGTGCGGCTTGAGGCGACGGACAGCCTCCTGCTGCTCGGCGGGTGTTCTAGGTTGAAGAGGAACATCGGGAACTGGCTGAACATCTAATGGTTCCTCAATTCCAGCATTCTGACGCTCAAGGTACTTCTTATGAAGTGAAGGGAGACTTGTTGGTAATATTCCAACGTGGCTCACGTATCCCCGAGGAGAAGAGCTGGTAATTGTCGAGCTAGTGGAACGGGCGGAGTCGGCTAGAGGGCTAGCTTGAGACTCACTCGCGTATTCTGATTGAGAGTCTCGTCGGCTTTCTAGTGCTGTATTACCCATAGCTTCCGAGACACTACGCATTTGCTCTTCGGTATCGGCGGTAGGGGGAGAAGTTGCAAAATAAGGATTGTCGGCACCTTTTCCATAAGCGGCTATCATTCGTTAGTAATAATCGGAATTGATGTGATATTGGCAAATGGGCTGATATTTGACTGGAGGGTAAAAAGAAAAGGAAAAATCACTGGCGGGTTTGATATTCACCAAGCGCAATCAGATTGCAATTGCGAATAAAAAGTATTGGAACAGATGACTTACGATTCACTTGCATGAGCTTGTTCTCACGGACAATCATGTATGCATCCTTAATGGCAGAAGGTTCATCGGCTTCGAGCGCTTCCTGAACATCACGTTTACCGTAACCCATCGTCTTACTAATCTTCTCCGTCACTTCATCATGAAGTTTCTCTTGCACCTTAGGAGGGGCATGAGGCGCGATATCACTCGGCTTGATGGCTCTATTAGGGTCGACGCCGGTGTTGAAAAATTCCTCGACTGGCGGGGCGAGATATGCGGGCAGGTCCTTCAAAAACCAAGTATCTAGTCTAATCTCATCGATAATAATCCGTTGCACAGGATTAGTCTGCAACATTCTTCGGATGAGACTAGCCGCATCGCCGGGAACCCAATGAGGGACTGTGAAGACACCTCGCTGAATTTTCGAGAACAAACTAGGGATATGATCATCATCAAAGGGTAGTCTGCCGACTAGCAAGACATATAGGATGACACCACAACTCCACACGTCGACTTCTGGTCCTGCATAAAGCTTTCCGCTAATAACTTCTGGCGCTGCATAGTTAGGACTGCCACAACTAGTCTTTAGAAAGTTCCCGTCCGTCATGATATTGCTAAGACCAAAATCGGCAATCTTCACATTGAGGTTATCATCAAGAAGAAGATTTTCGGGTTTCAAGTCGCGATGCACTACTTTGTGCCTATGGCAGTACTCGACGGCGCATATCATTTGCTGAAAGAACTTTCGGGCTTGGTCTTCGGGTAATCGACCGTGCTTGACGATATAGTCAAATAGTTCGCCGCCAGCATATTCCAAGACCATTATAATCTCGGCTGGAGTCTTGATCACGGTGTATCTATCGGGGGTCAATGATAACCCGGTAAATTTCATTCAAGTCTGATGAACTAAATGTCTCAAGTGGCTAATTTCAACTTACAGCTTGATGATGTGAGGATGCCGAAGCAGTTGTAGATATTCGATCTCTCTTTCGACGCGACCAACCATATCTCTACTGATCAATTTCTTACGAGCGATAATCTTGAGGGCGACCTTTTGTCCAGTAGACCGATGAACAGCCAGTTTCACCTTACCAAAAGACCCTTCGCCTAGTGTCCTGATGATATTATACGCGCCGATTCGTTGGTCGGTTTTGGACTTCTCTCGATTCTGCGACGACTGTTCGGAGAGTGTGCTGCCGGCTCTCGACCTGCCGTTGGAGCCTTCGGCGTTTGGGTGTGTGACGTTAATCTCGGGTACTCGAGCTCCATTGTTCTTCGGTCGGATCAAGGAAGGAGATAAGGACATGGATAATTCCTCTTCGTCGAACGCTCGGGAAGTCATATTGTCGAGTATAATGACTAGAGAGGGATTTAGATGATGGCGAGGTTGATGAGATCGTCATGAAGTTACGTCTAACAACGAGGGGCTCTCGAACTAGGGACTGGGGACCGGGGGGGTCGGAGGGAACAGGGGACTGGAGTGGAGTACAAGCTTTAGGGTAGCGATGCACGCTTGGCAAGACTTTGAATCTTGGCACCAAACGCAGCCTTATTAGTGTAGCCACTACGTAACTAACCTAGGTTACTAGGTACTGTATCAAGTTACTTGGATCTGCATATATCCTTCTGCTAGATCCTACGTACCTGATACCTTGGGCTCAAGCATCAAAGGGCAATGCAATGCCTTCTCCTTGTTTGGTCTTCAGGCCAATAATTCAGGCATTGAACGTCAGATGAGGTCAGCCATCTGTCTGCCTCTGCCCCTCAAAGAACTTGGCTCTGACTGCTTTGAAGGGCTGAATTATTTGGTCTGGTTGTTCCAGACCGCTTGTTATAAATGTGAAGAAATTTGATCTCACCCTAACTGTTGATATTTATTAGTCTGTTTATTCGACACGGACCTCTGGATGAAGAGTGTTAGGTATGATACATACTAACCTATGGTTAGTGCAGAATTGATAGGATAATCCGAAAATCGGGCGGAAACAAAACAAGTTTAGAAATGGAAAATACCTAGGTATGAGAGACGAAGGAATAAACTAACTAACCGGTTAAATAATAAAATTCTTAATCATCTCCTAATATTTTTACTCAGTCGCCAACCGCAACTTCCTTATAGTAATAACCAAAATCCACACGTTAAATACATATAGCGAACTACAAATATAGGTAGGTACTTATGTAGCTTACTCTTACCCTTACACAGAGAAGGCGCCACAACTTTATGTAGAAGTAGACCAAGAGAATATATCCCCTGTCCTAGTTATTTTTTATTTTTTATTTAATTGGTAGATAGCGTCAGGGCCCGTCTTACGGCTGGCAACTTATGATACTTTAATTGTGAGACAAGAAATATTCATGTAGGTCTTCGTGAGTTAGGTTTGAATAATGCAATTTTAAGAGAAGAAATTGAACTTTGGCAATACAAAACGTTAATAGATAATAACCTTAATTCCGGTCAGAGTGTGTTGCGTCCCGGAGCGTATGGTTGAAGAGGCGTAACCCAGGTACATATTCATTTACATGTAAGTCGGGTAAGTAATGTAGGCATGCTCCAATACCAGATTATCAAAATGTTCCTGTTTAGTTACAAGAGTTTCTAAACACTTCTATATGTCCATAATCGTGCAATTTAAAGGACGAGTTCTGTGCGCTTGCGTAGATGGTGCATAACATTAACCGTACAAATACGTATAAAAAGATTTTTTAAAAAATAAACATGTAGGCCAAGGAATCATATCTTAATCACATCGTAAAACATACGAGCAGATATCTTACCTGCATGGAGTGGATATATTCGAAATGTACTAATTCAAGTTTTCGTTGCGAATGTTACTTCTGCTGTAACTTGGTTATATTACAGACAAAGAGGTATGTAAGCTGAGTACGCCGTGATTCATATTATGTAGTGTCTCGGAACTTTTCTCGAAGGTTCTCAACATCATTGTCCCCCCCAAGACATGTAACCGATGCAGTGTTACAAGTTACAGCTTTTTCTCCTCTTCTTTTAGCCTCTCAACAAGTTTTGTTCGAAGAAAATCGCTCAGACCCAAGCTATTTTAAAGTTGCCGAGTTGTAAATTAGTCGAAGTCAGTGTTTCGAGCTCGGTGGTTGCAAGGACTTACATTCCCTCGTTGGTAACGATGCGATATGTACCGCTTGGTTCGAATTCCCCTATTATGTTCCCAGACCCATCTACTTCAATGCTGCCAAGAATATCTTCTGGCCATGCAATTCGACCGAAATCGGGAGGATTTCTTAAGTCACTAAGATGAATATGTCCACCAACTCCAGCACCTCCAGCACCCCCTTGTGCACTTGCCCCTCCCGCGCCGCTCCCACCGGCACCCCCTCCTCCACCTAACCCAGCGGGCGTTCCTTTCGTGCTACGTCGCCTTCGTTGCTGAGGAAAGAATGCGCCACCCGAGCCGAGGGTTGCACCTCCTGGCCCGGCGAAAGCTTGAGCTTGAGATAGTAAACCTGGATCTTGGGCTGCATGCTTCCGGAGGACATCAGTTAAAATGGACAGAAACTCGCGATTTTCGGAGAAGGAACTGGGCGTTGGGGGTAATGCGGTCGTGGAGCCTATTGCCAATCTATGTTTTGGGGGATTGGTATCAAGATATGTGAGGAGATGTCCGTTGTTGACCGCGGCTTGGGGAAAGACTTTCTTGAAACGCAACCATATGAGTAAGACTGGATCAATCAATTCACAGATATATAATGCAATATTGGAGAGACTACTGACTATATGGGGATTGGTGCTTAATGTAGAAACACTTCTATGTAATAATAGCGTTCTACAGGTTGGTGCTATTCGAACTCGTGACAGCAACATTTTGAAGTTATGTATCACCTCGATTGCATATCGTGTATGTAGAATTGGTAGTTAGCCCGAGGAGAAGTTTAAGAAGCCTTAGAAGATTTCAAGCTTGGTGATAAATTTGAAATTATTATTCGTTCCCGCTGACGTATTAGCTGCAGTTTTCATGCGCAGCTAGGATTTCGGTATATCTACCTTGATAAGACTTCGATAAGTGCAAATTTATAGAAATATCATGTACTGTGTACTTATTATTCATTGACGCACTTATCCTGCCCCACATTGATTAGCGACCCTTACTGCTCATTAACGCGCAGAACGCGCCGAACGCGTCTCCAGCTAAAATCATATCGAAATATCAACGTCCTCTACGATAAAGTTCTTCAACGAGCGATTGACATGAAAAGCTAGGCGATTTGATGATATTCAATATGCAGACTAATAAAACCACTGCCACTTCAATGTTTGCACCCAAAACACCCGCCCCTTCAAACCCCATCCCATCTTCATCTCCAGCCTTTGGAACGCCGGCGCATACCCTGAAGCCGTTTGCTATAGCACCGCCTACCAAAGCTACTATCCTTCCGATTCTTCTCCCGCCAGCAACTCTAAGACCGCTTGCATTCCGAACATTTACGAAAAAGCACAGTCTGACCCTCACATCCTCTGCACTACAAGAATTGGCTACTTTCATTGGTCGGCATTGTGGTTCGGGATGGCGCGAAGAAGGGCTAGCGGAAAAGGTCCTAGAGGAAGTGGCGAAGAGTTGGAAAAATCGAAATGGTGGTGTGATCGTGGACGGCGGCAGCAGCGAGCTAAAAGATATCTTAAAGACTCTAGAGGGGAATATGAGCGGCGGTAGGATAGTGACTGGACGGGAATTAAATCGACAAAATAGCCTAATTTTAGACTCGGCTCAGGATGTTGATTTGACGAATACAAGACTGGGACTAAGACCAAATAAGTCTTTAATACGCGAGGATAGCGCGACGAGTTTCGGCATATCAGGGCTTGGTGTTGAGGAAGACGAGCCCGACGACGAAGGTTTAAGACACCCGAGAAAATGGCTAAGAGTCATTGATGCGTATGACCAACCCAGGTTATTATACAACGTGACAAAAAAACACTTTGAAAAGTACGAGCATCCTTACATTATTAAGAACCGAGTACGAAGGCTTACAATAATCACAGGGACCCTTCGAAACCATCATTAATGCCGCCAGCATCCCATAAAACGACGCTCTTCCGAAATAGATACCAGGTCATACATCAGAGACTCCTCCGAAATGAATCGTTTCAAACTTCAACAGTGGCATCCACAAAGGCTGCTCCGTCATTAAAACGATCAGGCTCCTCTACCTTAACCAGCCAACAAACACACAAAATCACACCGATTGCAAATCTACTGGGTCGGCATGGTAGCCATCACATGCTCCTCGGCCTATTATCAGTCTTGCCGACTGGAAGCCTTGCGATTAGCGACTTGACCGGAACTATTTCTTTGGATCTTTCACAAGCCGTAGCCATACCAGAAGATTCGGCTTGGTTTACACCGGGGATGGTCGTGCTAATAGACGGCGTGTACGAAGAGGAGGAAGAGTCAACTGGTAGAGGTCTCGGTGGCAGCAATGGTGTGGGTGGTATAATTGGCGGTCGTTTCCAGGGATTTTTCATCGGGCAACCCCCATGTGAGAAGCGCAAAGCTACTCTCGGTGTCAGCGAGCCCGACGATCACACCATAGGAGGCGGATTCGGCTGGATCGATTTTCTAGGTGTTGGCAGTGAGCGTGCCGCAGGTTCAAAGATGCGGAAGCTCGAGCAACGCATCCTCCGACGATCGAAGCTAACTCAATCATCAACGGCGGATCCCGACGCTGACGCCCCCAGTTGTGGCCGTATCGTCGTCGTAGGCGAGCTAAATCTCGACCAGCCACGGGCCTTACAGGCTCTGCGTAAGATCCTCGCCATCTACTCAACAGACCCGGAAGGTAGCACACCTATGACATTCGTGTTAACGGGTAACTTCACGCGACATGCCGTGATGGCCGGCGGTGGTGCCAGTGGCGGCAGTGTAGAATACAAAGAATACTTTGACGCCCTTGCATCCGTCCTCTCCGACTTCCCCACCCTCCTCCAGTCCTCCACCTTCGTCTTCGTCCCCGGCGACAACGACGGCTGGGCCTCCTCCTTCGGTGCCGGTGCCGCCGTTCCATTACCGCGTAAACCAGTACCCGATATGTTCACCAGTCGTGTACGCCGCGCCTTCGCGACCGCCAACGCAGAGTTACCTGATAACACTAAAAAGTGTCCCGGTGAAGCCATCTGGACTAGTAATCCCGCGCGCCTATCCGTCTTTGGTCCCGCGCATGAAATCGTCGTATTCCGAGACGACATGTCAGCGCGGATGCGCCGGACGGCCGTACGCCTACGCTCTTCGACTACGGATGCGGAGGGAAATCAGCACGAAAACCCCACCAACGAGGACGATGATATAGACATGGAAAGCGCGCTCGACAGCACCGACGCAATGGACGTCGATACTACCCGGCCCTCTAAAGGCGAGCCCGATGTCCCACATGACGTGCGGACGGCTCGCAAACTGGTAAAGACGATGTTAGACCAAGGGCACTTATGCCCCTTCCGCCACGCGATTCGCCCTGTGCACTGGGACTACGAAAGCGCGCTGCACTTATACCCGTTACCGACGGCGATGGTGCTCGTGGACCCTACGGCGCCACCATTTTGCGTTACGTATGAGGGATGTCACGTCATGAATCCTGGGGCGGTGCTAGTTGCTGGACGACGAGGCGTAGGGAGATGGGTCGAATATGAGTTAGGAGGGATAGGACGGTTAAGGGAGTGCATGTTTTAATGAGCGGTATATTATAAAATACTCAAGACTCAAAGAATATCATAACGTGTATTTTACTATCACTAATTGGCATGTTACATGGCACATAGATTAGTCGCGGCAATAGATAACGACAACAGGCATAGCATCGCACATACCTATCTAATGGAGCAAATATGGAATTCGGTTATTTCATTTATATTAGGGGCCGTCATAGCGGCGTTACTTTAGGGTTTCCCAGCTTCGTTCATTTGTAGCGTGCTTCCATCACCATTCATTCATGTTTCTCTTGCTAGCTGGCTTGCGGCCGATTTTAAAAGGTTGTAGGGTGGCGTTCTCAAGTATATACAGATAGAAAAATTGCTAGCGGCTGCAAGCTCTACTCATGCGTTGTTGCGCCCAGCGTCTATGGAATAGAATCCAATGGGTTGAAGGATATTACCGAACGATAATTTTCAAAAGATTAGATGACGTACTAGAGGCTAGTTAATAATGGTGTGAAGAGTGAAATATCCTTCTCGTGAATTGATGGGTGCTTACCGGGATAAACAAATATGGTACCTGTCTCTCGTATTCTTTCCAGGCGTCGCCGTACTTCGTTCTGCAGCGCTCGATATCCCTGTTGGCACGATGCGCGATCATGCAGCAGAAGAAGACGGGGTAGAACCAAGGGAAGGGGCTGCTAAACCCAGTAATCAAACCCCAGCTGATAGCAAAGAAGGCGTCGCAAGAGTAATGTAGCTTGCGCGCATACCCATACCAGCCGTCCACAAGCAGCTTGTCACCAGTCTGCGTGTCGATAGTCTTCGGGTTGTCGATGTAGATCCAAGGAAGAGGAGGGAAAGCGTAACGCTTCTCACGGTTGCCGCGCTCCATGGCTCGGAAAGCGTTTTTTTGCCCATTGGCTTGGTCCCAAATGATGTACACGGAAATATACAGGATAAAAAGGATAGCTAGAGCATACTTGTTCCAGGCGTATTCTGAGGGATGGTGGTTGGCAAGATACAAGGTACAATGGCAATAAGAGAGGGGAACTCCGGCCATGTTCCAGAAGATCAACATGAACCCCCACTTCTCGTAGTACATGTCCCACGTAGTGATGATGAGTTGTTCACCCTTGGAACAAGCGTTAGCGTAGAGATAGTGAGCCATGAGCAGGAACCAAACTTCGCCTGAGACATAGCCGTAGTTCTCGTATTGCCGAGCCGCAGCGGCACAGGTCAATCCAAATAGGATATACCAAGGAATGCGCACTTCGTAAAACATCTTGAAGTCGAGGATGCCGAACATGCGCGGGTTGAGCTCGGCTCCCATGAAGAAATCGTAGATAGGGTATCCAGTCATTCGGTGCTGAGCACCGCGAATCAACGCCGAGAAGTATGCAACAAATGCGACCAGGAAACCAGAGAGAATAGCGACGGACAAGAGGGGTCCAAACTCATCCAGAAGGGTATTGATCCTAAACCAACCGGTAAAGTGCAGCACAGCTATGACAAGAATAGTGAAATAAAAGCTAGCATACGCCGAGCAGTAGTAACGGAGCTGTTTGCCACCTTCGAAAGGTAGAGGCTTTCCATAACCCCAGACACCAGGCAAAAGACAGTAACAGGCGGCCTCGAAGATGATGTAGGTCCAGTAGATTCTCCACGCTCGCAGGTGAGGGAAAGCGCCGGTATAAACGTGATTCCACATGCGCCAGCCAAAGTCTGCGATCGACTCCCTCTCTAATGGCAGCGGAAATTTTCCATCGTAGTAAGTTGCGCCGATCCACATATACCACATAAGAATAGGAAACCCAATCATGAGAGCAAGAGTGCCAAAACTGCCTCCAAACTCGAAGACACCGGAATGATCGATCTTGGGATCCATACCCGGCTTCCAGCCGTCGACGACTTGCTCTTTGAGGTGCCCGTTGGCATACCCGTTAGACTTTCCATTGGCATGACCATTAGAATAAGCATTTTCTATCGGCTCCGACTTAATATCGACCTTGCCGTTGCCGTTAAGAACTGTGGAGATCTTCTCCTTGGCGATGGGACTGAACTCTTCCTCTTTCGACCCGGTGTCTGAATCATCCATGTGTTCAACAAACTTGCCAACTCCACGGCGACGTACGGATGTAGGTCCCGTAGACCTCCTCGTCTCAGCGGCAGAACTCGAGTCGCCATCATCGGATGCGCCATCCGCAATGGAAGGGAATTGAGACTTGCGTCGCGTCGCGCGACCAGGTGTCTCAACCATACCGTCGAATAGTTCCTTTTTCCTAACCCGAAGAATTAGTAAAAAGTCTCCTTCGCAGTCGCCATTTTATGGCGCGTTTAATAAACCATCGTCAACACCGCCATTTTCCTCAGCGCACCCGTCTCAAATCTCCCCTTTGTTTTTTTGTTTTGTGTTTGTTTTTCTTTATATATATATATATAAAAGAGTATACCAACATGAAAATATAGTTACATACCTAGGAGTTGCACGTAAGGAATATCTTGAAGACATTTTGAATAAGATCAAATATCTAGGTTACTCCCTAACGAATGGACAACGGGCAACTTCAAAAAAAGAAGCTCGTCAGTAGAGAATTAGAAATTATCAAAAAACGAGTCGGGGATCTAAAAAAGGGAGTTCCATTTAGAGATGATCGCTCTTGGGTTTAAACCCTGTCTAGTTAATATTTTTTTTTGTTTTTAATTATGAATTGGGACATTTTTAGCCCGCTTTTCTCGGTAGTCAGGGGCAGCACTGAGCTAGTTGAATACTCCTCTAGCCAATCATGGCTTACTTGCAACGTCCCACATACCCCATTAATACTTGCATAACAACCCTGAACCCTTTTATGTGTCCCTTATCCCGTTCAAAATTGGTCCAGCGCATTGGGTATCTTAATAATTTTGTACCTGCATAATTGAATTTCTCATGCTTTGACTTTAAAATCCAGCATTCTCATCCAACCGCAGACGCCATCATTTCGTACTATCCTCATGATTTTCTTTAGCCTCAAATAATTCTCCAATCAGAACGCCAAAATAGGTACATAATTAATTTGACACTTTAACAATTCCCCCAACTCGGCCTTTTTTTTTTGCTTTTCTTTTTTTTCCAGCTAGTGGGTGATTTATGGCCTTGGTCGTCGTGGTCGCCTTCTTGACCATGGCCCCCCAAAGGGTGCCACCGGGATATATAGACCGGGGTTCTCACTATGTATGTACATACAAGTGTCGTGGCTAGCTTCCGAGCCTTCCAGCTGAGTTGGCTAATGAGGTTTTTGAGGCTATTGATGGGTCCCACTCGCTCTGACCGCCCGTCCAGATAACTACATGAAGGAATTTGTGATATTTCGCTAGGGTTCATCTTGGATAACTTGGGCAACTCGGTTTCTTCGGGTCCCGAGCTTTGTTCGCTTACTTTCGGTTGCTTCTCTTGAATTCCTTCTTGGATATGAGATTGACTGATAGTTTGTGGGGCTTGGTCGGAAGCCTCGTTTTCTATAACGGCACCTGAGCCCGTATTCGGGTTGCTTACTTTTGCTGCCGACTCGCTGATGACCGAAAACACGCCGTGGCCTCGATGCCTTACCCTAACGCTTCCTTCAGAAAGTTGCTCTCTAGGCACTAGCACTAATGCCCATTTATATCCCCGGCTCTTGGCGGCGCTCGCTCTTCTTCATTTTCTCCTTGAATATAGTCAGTATCAATGTTGCTTAAAGCTCTAACCTAGTAAGATAGAGAGCACGATTATCACGCATACCAACCATTTCATTCAAAGTCTGCCCAGGTATTTTGTGCTCTCTAACAGCCTCGTCTTGAGCATTCCCCTGTGTCGGCTTGGGCAAATTTGTAGGTTAGACGCTTGAGCTTTTGGTATTGTTAGATTTGGTGGACCTCGACGCGAAGATCTTGTGTTTGTTGGAAGAGCCTCTTTTCGGACATACGGCCGGATTGCTTTAACAACGTATCGTTCTACCTGGCGACTGTCCTCTTCAATGTCCCCCGCATTCATCGTGTATGAATCTTCGGGCGCCATTTCTGGATCACCTACCAACGGCAATTTGCGCTTCTTGTACTCGGCCAATTCGTGTCTCAACTTCTTAGCCGTAGCGACCCAATTTTTAAGGCCTTCCTGGAGCATCTCACTAACAGGATTAGCAGTGAAATATCAGTCTATCCGATTATATCACGTACAGCTTTTCACTATTCGCATTCCTTCCCCCCACTCCTCCAAACATGAATAGGTTGCATAGTAGAGGACTATTAATATTGATAAAGCGCCGAACGAGATCGTCGAATCCTCTTCTAATAGATTTACACCACCTTGGGATTTTTCGGACCAGTTCAGCTCGTTTGGCCTTGGAATTCTCACTTATGGAGGCTGCAGATTCGTTGGCAACCTCGTGGAAGTAGCATAGTTGGTCAGTAGATATAGAAATTTCAAGTATGAGATATCTGATTTCTTTAGGCGCAGAGCGTATAGTGCGCACGCAAACACGTAAGTCTTTTGTTGGTTTTACTACGGTGCCAGCCAGTTGCATAACGGCTGCAAGGCCGCCTATTAGTGTAAATGGATCTGGCATTGCATGAGGGATTGTGAGATGAAGAGGTCTGAAGCGGTTATCCCCAGTGCGTAGGGAAGAACTACACTTATGAATGTTCTCAATACTACCAGCCTCGTTTCTAGGCTTTTTCTACGATCAAACCCATCATAGCTGGAAAAAAGCACAACCCCTATGAGAAGAGAATCTGAAAAAAAGCTTGGAAAGACCACAGAGTAGGAGATTCATTGTTAATTCGATGGACGGTGGCGTGAGCTCCCCCGCATGTCCCTGGCCTACTATATCCGAGAATAGGTGGCTTGCAGTTGCGATTCTCCAGCTCAGCCATGCCTCTGGTATGCATGCACTCTGCCGTTTACGACACTTCTTGTCAGCCTTCTACGCATCCGGTTGCTGGTCCTCAAGCTTACAAGAGATTCGGTATTGCAGCCTTCCTGGAATTCTCGGTGACCTTGTGGCATCATGGTGACAAGGAGGGGAAGCTCAAGTGATCTATACTTCTCGTTATACAAAGGTCGATCCGTGTACCGCAGCTCTAATATCCAATTTATTAGTTTTATAACCCCTCTTCTTTATCGTCACCTTGTTATCGACTTATCTTTCTCCAAAGAAAGGAAATACGAAATATCAAGATAACAATCCCGGATTCACCCCGAAAAATACGACCAATCCCGACCAAGCTACCTACCCGGTAAGTTATTACCCGAACACCACGATGACCAGATCACCGAGTAGGTAGATTCGGAATAAAGTCAGAGATATTACATTTCTATTAGCATATAGCCGACATATTACCAGGTTGGTGAGATTCAAGTCATCCATCATACGCCAAGGCACACTAAACAGAATATCAGTTTGTTGAAACTATTATTAATATCACGGTCTTAGCAGATAAAGGACATACGAGTTATCTTATGCTATCCTCCTTATCGTCATACATTTCAACATATTCTGCCACTGCGGAGTTAACAGTCTCGATGTCACGGTAATACCCGGCTTATCATTACCCAGCCGAGTATCATTACCAGCTTACCGGCACCGCAACCCCATACATTCGATCTGAGCCGATCGGATATTCTCTTAAGGATTATATGTCAGGATTCCTAGGCTAACCGATACTGAGCTATGGATCGGAAATGACGCAGAGGGCGCACGCTTACCAGCATGTACGTAACATATGTAAACATTAAAGATACTAACTCCGGCCAAGGGCGCGCAGCCTTGCCCAACGAGACCCTTGACGAGCTAAATACAGGGCTATTTGAGGTGTATGACAACTCTCAACTACAGGCGGTCAAGACGACGGCGGCTTATGTTATAGCCTTCGAACGCCGTGAATTCCCTGCCCGGTTTAGTGTCGTCCGCCGGTGTCCGTTATCTCTGGCTCTCGTAGACACCTACCACATCTGGCAATCACCTCGAGCGACACTACTAGAATGGGCTTGTAGCTATCCTGCGGTCCACGAGGCTTAGCCAGTAATGTTTTACATACCATAATCCACCGCGCGCCCTTTTCTGTATCAGCTTGACCATGTGTGATTACGGTTGTGATAGGTAAGGCTTTGTTCCGGGTTCAATAAGCATGCGATATCACCTCTTACGGCGTCAGGTATTGGGGGGTTCAGTACATGTCAGTATGGTATTATCTCATGGGGAGATCTGGGATATATGTATATATATATATATATACCTATATATAATAGTAAAAACAGTTAATATGAGTTTTAATTTACTTCGTGCTAGTAGCTTCGCTCATTCACAGCGTTGGTTGCAACAATGTTTTGGCTAACTCTCGCTACTTTGGCGAGCCAGGCGGTACTTGTCTCCGCCTCTCGTCTACCAATACAACTCGAAACCCGTTCAGATCTCAACTCAGGCCTTGCTAATGTCCATATATCTTTTGACGATCTTATCAAAGGCGTTATAACGTACTCTTATGGTCGCTGTGACAATGCACAACACGCCGAGGCACATCATACTCTAGGCCAAACCACGGGTACCAAAGAATCACGATTGATTTGGTTTCTACCAAACGATGCAGGATTCGATGGATGTATTTCGGCGTGGGACGAACGAGGACAACTCGTCGGCCACAGCGAGCCCCAACGACTAAGTGGGAGGAAATTAAGGAGACGTGGTGCTAACAGCATTGAGATGACGAACGCCAATGGCATCGACGCATGGGGCCCATGGTTTGACGGCGTCGAGTTGCTTAAGAATAAAGAAACCAGTGCTGTAGTTGTTGCAGAGGCCAAGTCGAAAGATATAGCTATCGTTGGGGCCGGAATGTCAGGATTGATGACATATCTAGTTCTACATCAGGCTGGACTGACGAATGTGAAAATTATTGAGGCTAGCCAACGTCTCGGTGGTAGGGTGCACACTGAGTACCTCTCCGGGGGGCCATTTGATTATTCGTATCAGGAGATGGGTCCTATGCGGTTCCCCGAAGCTATAAAGATTTCGAATGAAACTTATAATATCACAGATCATCAAATGGTGAGTCGAGTCGACATAGAGAATCCTGGTCCCGCTCAACTAACAGGGCATAGGTATTCCAGCTCGCTAGTGAGATGAACTCACTTAACAATCACGACAAGAACTTTAGCGTCGACTTTATTCCTTGGGTTCAAACAAACCTCAACGGGTTATACTACTACAATGGTATCAAACTGGATACGGGACTACCGCCTACCGTGGCTCAAACCCGAGCAAACACGTCCTTGGCGGTTTCGTATCCCATGGATCCGTCTACGGACGCATTGTCCGACAAGAGAAACGCGATTATTTCGAATCAAACGTTTATGGTTGAGCTGGCTGCTAACACTTTCAAGGCTCATAAGGACTTTTTAGGTAAGGGGCCGCCTCTATACCGGTAACGTTGGTGTGGTTATTAACTTGGTCGTAGTCAATGGACTTGGAGGGCTTGGTGGTGACACTTGGTAAGTCTTCAAGCCACATTGTTCCCGTGGACCTCATATTCCCAGCACTCTTCCAACCCCTTTTCATAGTCGCCCTAGACAGTGAGGCAATGCAGTTGCTAATATCCGACCACGAATAGGTCTGAGTTTGCTTATATGGTGAACTATCTCAACGCAACTTTGAACGACACGGATGTACTCGGTGGTGACGCAACCTCGTTCTGGGACGCGGTAAGTTGAACTCTATGTAATACTTCCAGCCCATATCGACTTATCCACATAGATTTACGATAACGTGTATTTCAACGCGACGAGTTGGAAGACCATAGATGGAGGTACCTATCATCATACCCCTTTAAAGCCCACCGTTTATTTACAGTACCATCTAGGTTTAAGTCGGCTTCCAGAGTCGTTCCACCCACTCGTCGACAATGTAACCTTCATGAACCGCAAGATCGAGCGCGTAGAATGGCTAGGTGAATCGCAAAAAGTCAACTTACAATGGCGGGACAATTATACCGATACGGTATTTCGCAACGCTTCGTACGACTACGCTATCTTCGCACTCCCATTCTCCATCGTCAAGAAGATGCGGCTCCCATGTAAAGCCTATCCTATGCGCTCATTGCCCCCCCTCCCCCCCCAAGTGGCTAACTGAGCCCAGATCTCCCTACAACAATCTCCAACGCAATCCAAAAGATGCCCTTCACATCAGCCTGCAAAGTAGCCTTGGAATACAAAACCCGTTTCTGGGAACACTTCCCCAACCCCATCTTCGGCGGCTGTTCCACGACCACCGACATCCCCGGCGTCGGATCAATCTGCTATCCCTCCTACTGCCTAAACTGCACCGGCCCTGCCACGGTACTAGCTTCGTACGCTTCGGGCGACTGGGGCGTGCGCTGGGTTTCGGTCCCCGAGGAGGAGCACGTGCAGTATATGATCGATGCTATGGCGGAGATACACGGACAGGTCGCTTACGACGAGTACACAGGCAAGTATAATAGGCGTTGCTGGATGCTGGATCCGTACGAGGGAGGAAGTTGGGCGAATCCGACGGTGGGGATGCATCAGTTGTATCTACCAGAGTACTTCAAGACGTATAATAATGTACGTAGGGTCCCCCTTACCCTCCTTTTTATTACTATGTCCTATACCCAGAACTTACGCAAAACTTTTCGCTACCTACAGATGATATTCGTCGGCGAACAGACGTCTTACACACATGCGTGGATTGCATCAGCGCTCGAGTCCGGAATTCGTGGTGGCGTGCAGCTGCTTCTCGGTAAGTGCAGCTACTTTTTTGCCTCGTTATTACATACCTCCTATCTTTCTACCCTACCCGCATCGTTCACGTACCCGCTAACATGAAAATACGCAGAGCTCGGCTTAGTCGACGAGGCCAAGGCGACGGTTGAGAAGTGGATGGCTAGATGGATTGATGTTGTAAGTAACTTTTCTATATTGTCGTTTTTCCTTGGGGAAGCTAACGCCGGACGGTAGTGATTAAACTAGGACCCCAATGAGATACCAGCTATATAATAAGAAGAATTATGTTGCAAGATGCCTAGGAAAATACGAATCCTATATAGGAGTAGTTGTTCATTCTTTAGTATACACGCTGATCTATTTGGAGATAAGATGGTGGACATAACGATTATCCCGCCCATTTTATCTAGGTACCTAGGTAGGTACCTATATATATCCAAAAGTTGAGCCGAAAAAAAAAATGAAGAGGTAAAGAAAAGAGAGAAAAAAAAGAAAAAGATAAAAAAGAAAAGGAAAGCTCACTAACAGCCGAAAGAAAAGACGCCGATCCAAAATAGCCGTGTCGACCATGGCTATCCCCCGAGTACTCCATCCAAAGCCCCTAATCCATATATCCAATCTTCTATCCATAGACCGTTTATATATAATATTTTACAATCATCCATAATTCATCATATCACAATATCTTTAAACCAAAGTAAAGTTCCGGAATTTCTGACCGCCCAATGCTTCTCCTTGCATAAACCCATGGATGTACGTCCCTCCAACAAGCTCATAAGTCGCCACCTGCGGCACCGGTCGAAGAATTAGAGGTACCCTTGAACCCTGAACTATCCAAATTGAGTCACCTTTGCTGCAAGACGAAGTACCGCAACCCAAATGCCCTTGAGCCGTCCTAAAGAGGCGTAGGTTTAAGGAGTGGGTAAATGAGGTTTCATACTGGGTAGCCATATGCCTTTCGAACTCCGATGGCTTCTCATCGTATATTCCCATCCAAACGTAGAAGGAATTCTCCCATGGTTGCCTGATTGGTACTCTCGTAGACGGATCTGTGTCAATAAGTAGGGTTCTCCAGAAGGCGTCCTTAACTCCTCTGGCGGGATACTCCCGTTGAAGCTCATCACGTAAGTCTAACCAGTCTCTACAATCCCTGGTGTTATTTACCTCCTTTTTCGTCTTTCCTATACGGGTAATAGTATCAAGTTCGAATCCATGTAAAACCAACTTGTCACCATCCTGGATATTCTCGAAGCATGATAGCGTACCGGCAGCATTATATCTGGTATATCCAGTGATTCTGAGGCCAAGATCTTCCTTCACACTCCAATCAGGTACCCACGTTGGTAGCCCTTCGGTTTGCCTAAAATTATTACCTTCAGCATGAGCGAGGATGTGCAGGTCTTCCGAGGTCTTGATAATATACTTGGCCACATTCGTATATAGCTTTACGGCGCTCTCATTGTAATCCGGATAAAATTCTAAGCCATCAGAGATTCGGCAATTAGGAAGGCCAAGAATTGAGTATACTTTATCGTGTTTCTCTGTAGCATCGTAGCTACGGCATCTGACCAGAGTGTGAAGAAGAATGTTACCAGATCTGGTATGGATATCTTTTTGTATCGCATCTAGTTTCGTAGGGTTTTTATATGAGAGTGTACGATAATCAATGCCATCAAAGAGGTGTTGCCTGAATGTGTTTGCAGACGTTCGTTTCGACAGGAAATGCGATACGCGAACCATCTCTTTCCAGTTGAAGATATAATCACCACATAGGATCGTCGTTCTACGAGCTAAAATGAGCTCCTGGACGACCCATGCTCGTGTGAACCATCTTCTCCCAAATAACGATGCGAGTGCCCTCCAGTGCTCCCTTGATATTGAACACCCCAATAAGTTATTATCATGCGCGCTGCCGAATTCCTGAAGATTGATTCCAAGCATACCATCATCTGTTAGCCGGCTCAGTCTTTCTATCAACTCCCATGCTTTTTGTGTGAACTTGTCAGCAACGCCTAGCCAGACAATCACACACTCCGCCGATCCATATATATCCGCCATGATACTGACTTGCTGGCTGCGCTCATCATTGTCGTTTTGATCAATGCATATCGCATCGACCCAAAGGTCTCGGTCATAGTGAAGGCCATTCCTCTCAAGCTGCACCAGGCAATCGAAGAGGTTTTTTCCTACGAATAGCCATTTATCGTTGCATATGATACTTTCATTCTTCTCATCCTTATTGCTGCTAATAGTCCCGTCTTCTATTGTATGTCCCCAGGTGTACGAAATGGCATCGTATTTCGCAGTTGTCGTACCCAAGTCGACGGACCGAATGCGACACGCAAGTAGACCATTCGCTGTTCTCGGGAGTATCCTAAGTAACCGAATCGTACTGGCAGTCGTTGAATTGGATTTTCGATCACTCGGGTTCAAGCTGCTAAAGCCGTAGCGCTGGACACGAAGCGGGACGGATGAATATGAGAATTGTTCCGTACGCCTCAAATTCTCGTTCCTGTTAGTAGACCATTTTTCCCATCTCTTGCTTATCGGAAGACAGTGACTGAGACACCACATGTCAATAGTTGATAAATGCCATTGTTCGAGGTAATCTTATTCAATGAAATCTTATTGTTCCCCGAAGAGATTGACTCGGAGAAAACAAAGCCAATGTTTCTCTAAACGCCGCATTTGTCGTGCGACTCCAGATTGCAATTTGTGGCGCAATACAAAGCTACACCTGTATCCTTAGTGATATTTTCAAAAGTCAAGGACTCACCATGTTGAATCTGGAAAACGAGTGTCTTCGGGTGAATAACGTGACACGCCAGCTCCCCAGGCAGGCATTCGGTGCGATTTACTGTTGAAAGAGGACCACTGGCCTATATATTCCTCCTTTTCCTGGGCCTCGAGAGTAGGTAAATTTCCTTCTGTGTTTATCCAACATCATCTGTCAACTCAACTCCTAATAGAAAGCATACGTAAAATGCCAATCAACATCATGGCAACCGGTATCAATTATTTTCAGGCTGTGCCTGGATATTTCCACCACTTCGAAGAGCCCACGGGACCGGGGTTCCGAGCCGAAACACAGGAAAATATGGGCCTCATCCATCGTGCCTATTATACAGACGCTGCTTTCGATCCGGAGGGCCGGAAAAGTCAATGGCAACGATTCATTCACCATCTGGAGCAGTTGAATAAGTATGAAGCAGGCCGGACCCAGTATAAACTAATTTTCCTCATCAGACATGGCCAAGGCCACCACAATATCAAGGAGGCCGAAGTAGGGCGGCAGGTATGGGACGTGAGTATTCACTACTTTCATAAATGTAGTTCTCATCCACGCTAACTTTTGTATATATAGTCATATTGGTCGCATCTTGACGGTGACAGCAAAAGTGTTTGGGCAGATTCGGAATTGTCAGTGAAAGGGGTGCAGCAAGCACGATATTTGAACACCTTCTGGGGAAATGCCATTGCGAATGGAATGCCGGCACCCCAGAGATATTATACCAGCCCTCTTACACGTTGTCTTCAAACAACTCTCAATGCATATTCCGGCCTGAATGTACCGGCTGATCGTCCTTTTAAACCCATCGTCAAGGAAAACATACGAGAGCAATTTGGGGTGCACACCTCTGATCGCCGCGGAACGAGGAGCCATATTGCGTCCAATTTCCCTCAATTCCAAATAGAACCGTCTCTCACTGAGGATGATCAACTATGGTTGCCACACCATCGGGAAACGAACGCTGAGATTGATGATCGAGTGAGCAAGCTTCTGCAGGATATTTTTGACAACGACGTTAAGTCCATCCTATCGTTTACCGCACACTCGGGA
Source organism: Daldinia sp. FL1419 (assembly GCA_025201765.1). NCBI lineage: Eukaryota > Fungi > Ascomycota > Sordariomycetes > Xylariales > Hypoxylaceae > Daldinia > Daldinia sp. FL1419. Next base: position 20,090 of record MU623523.1, on the reverse strand, counting down.
TTCCTCAGATCGCTTTACCGTGTTACTCACCACCCCGAAGTTTGGGTATCAGCCGGTGCAATGGTGCCTGTCTTGATTCGGGGATACCAGATACCTACTTGATATTGGTGTCGAGGAGAGAATTGTATGACTTGCAAAACCCCGACAAGGGCGAAATACGACGAAGCAGGTCCCCGTTTAAGTAGGTACCTATGTACCTCCTATCTTTAGGTAGGTAGATTATATGTAATAACTAGGTACCTAGGCAGATACTTCGATATTGCGCTTACACCGAAGGTAATTACGTACCAGGTTATTACCGGATGCGATAATATTATTATAGGTAGGTAGGTACCTAGGTACGTGTATCTATTATCCATTGATGTGCATGAGAATAATACTGAGCGGAAATCGTGAAGTAATGGCAAGAAGGAATGAGCATTATAAGAAAACGCAATTATGGAAGTAACACGCATGCGTGCCTTCCAATACATTAGATGCATGTCAATGACATACATGCATTTATTCCTTTGCTATTAGGTATGTAGACTCAATTCATATGTACCTCTTTACATGGCTCGTAATTTCACAACATAACCACACGCATCTTCTGTCTAAAAGTAATCTGAGACTCATCTCCTCTGGCGTGCACCTCTTAAGTGCTTCTCGTCTAGTTAATCTACCGTTTAATTTTTCCATCATGTTTGCCCGTCTGCATTCGGATTCCATCCCATCCTCCCTCAAACCACATTCTCCCGCTCCCTTGAAATCGTTCAAGCGTCGTCTAGGACTAGGCGAGGACGAAGATGAAAATATCCGTCCGCCTTCTCCCAAGAAACATAGAAAGGCGTATTATTCCATTGCACCGCTCCCCGATAAATATAGGAGGCCAAGGATAGACAAAGACAACCCAGCCCTGAGTCACACCTACAATCGGCGGCAGCGCCTTAGCCCTTCTCCTAGTCCCGATCCTCCTCTGGTCTCAGAAATAGGTGGTAAGTCATTTTAGAAGCATCCCTTAATCTTATGTTCAACTCTTGGTGTAATATAACCGCGACTTCTTCCCTAACTCCACCACCACAGAGCGGTACGCAACCCTCCGCGCAACTCTCCATAGCGCTGCAATCAGCGGCCTCGAAGAAGTAGAAACCGAGCTTGTCGCCCAAAGCGACGCCTCCATCCGCGCCAATAGGAAGAACTTAGTCGCCGTCGAGGCTCAGCTGAACAAGCTCATATCACCCCTCCAAGACCTAACAGTCGACTACACGGCCACCGGCGAAGATGGCCGCGAGCGTACGGCTGCGGTACCCATCCATGACGCCATGACCTCCTTCCAGCAGAAACTTGAGACTGCTGCTGCCGAGCTCAATAACCTCTGGGCGTCCTAGGAGGAAACTCAAGTCGAGATTAAGGGCCTAGGCGAGGAGACATTGTCGCGAAAGGGATCGGATCCCGCGGACGAGGAGATCCGTCTAAGCGGGACCAGCGTTGTGAGCGGGATATCGCCTTCTGCATCCGACTCCCACGTCGCAGCTCTCGCCGCATTCGGCTCCGACCTAGATAGAGCTGACAAGGACGTTGTGGAGGAGATGATCACATATGAAGAAGTAAGTCCCGTCGGCTCAATTTCCCGCAAGTCGTAGACGGGCGCGATGTGCTGATTCATCTCTAGAAATTTCTTAAGGAGATTGAGCAGGAGGCCGGGAACATTCTTCATTCGTTCCTGAACCGCTGATCCTGCTGGCTGGGATACGATGTTATTGTCATTACTACGGACTGCTGCTGTTCTGGTGAAGCGCGATCGACACTTGCGGTGGGCGTTGACGCTGCGTCGGATGACCCTTTTGAGCGCTCGTACGGCGCGCCTTGCTGTTATGATGCGCATTGCGACTTTTACCTGACTTGAGCTTAATAAATTATAAAAAGAGCTATGTGGGTGGTTATTATAGTAGATAAAACTTACTAGGGACAATTGCTGTTTGAAACGCATGCCTACCCGACCCATTCTCACGTAGAGCAGCCAAGCCCAACATTCCTCACGACACGGTGTATTTGAAATGGAAATATATACTTAATTCGTTATAAACACAATATGCTTCTATCACAGCTCTTTTTGCACTCCATGTAATCCCATCTAACCATACGATTCGCTGTGCCATCGACTTCCATCCGCGCGCTGCGTCCTAAGTGATTTCAAGTAAAGCAACTAGCTAGATGAATATGCAATGAACCGGACCCTGTGCGATGCCCTGTACGATGACAGGAAAATCTGGTTCGACATAAAGTAACCGTCCCGAAGAAAACGAAGAATGCCAGAAAAAAAAGGTTCTAAGAAATGCGGAATATGCCGTAGAATCGTCGCGACTAGGTAGTTGAGCCAAACCGCAGAATAAGATGGTCAAGAAAACGAAACGAAAAAGATGAAAGCGTAACGCCGGTAATGCATTCCGTCCTTCTTCTATAGAAACAGCCTCCCGATAATGATGATATTCCAGCAATGGAACCTGCGAGAACCGATCGTGTCGTTTCGTGTCGTGATGTCGTGAATCATCGTACAGCGTTGCCAGCTTGGACTCGTAATTAAGAGTTGAGATACCCCACACCCACCTCCGCTATTACGTTTGGCCATGAATTGTCGTCCCTCTTTATTCTTGTCCAATAGACATTATACGGGTAGAAATGGGATAAAGGCATTTCCTACTAGGTAACTTGGGGTTCCGAGGCGTGAGGGGCAGATGCATGCGAAGCCGCATCTGTGCGCCGGGGAAATTGAACGATTTAATGCTCCTCCTGTACGACAACACCCCATGGGTGCTCTACGTTTCCGTACATGATATCCTTGAGCCAGCCCTTGAGCTTGAGAGTGTATGGTCCACCTTCTCCAGCCTTGCCCATGGGGATCCGAATATCTTGCTCGCGGTGGTGGATAAGGGAAATAGGGCAGACAAAGAACTGCAATTGAATATCAGCATGGAATATCATTCAAAGAACATATTGAGGAAAACTTACCGCTGTACCGGCAGCAAAGGACTCGAGAAGTCTGCCTTCTAAGCTCGCTTCCAAGACCTCCTTGATGGTGTATCTTCTCTCGACAACCTCTACTCCTTCCGCTAGCCTCTCACGAGCTAATTGTAGCACGCTGCGCCTAGTAACACCAGGCAGGATTAGTCTGTCATCTAACGGTGCCGTAATAAGCTGAGTCTTCCCTTCCTTAGTTTTCCATAAGACGAAGAAGTTGCTCGCTCCAGCTTCCGTGCAGTAGCCTTCGCTGCCGTACAGCCATAGAATTTGGCTGAATCCTCTTGCGCGGGCTTCTTGGGTCGCTAAGAGGGAAGGACCATAGTTTGCACCGACTTTGGCGTATCCGAATCCACCAACCCAAGCACGAACCATGTCATCTGGCGATGTGTGAAGCTTCATGCCACCGGCAGGCGAGTCCATGACGGGCATGTAGCTGGCAATGATGTAGAGAAGGGCTTCTGACGGCGCTTGTACACCAAGCTGCGATTGGGTTCCAATCAGGGTAGGGCGCAGGTAAATGAAGCTTCCGGGACGGTCACGGGGTACCCATTTGGGTCCATCTACAGCCATAAGTGCCAAGAGCAGCTTTTCTACCTCGGCGGGAGGGAAAGACGGTAAGCTGATGCGTACGGAAGACGTGAGAAATCTGTCGGCATTGCAGTCGGGCCGGAATAGACGAAGCCTGCCGTCGAAACCACGGTACGCCTTGAGACCTTCAAAACACTCGGTGGCATAATGAAGAACAGATGCGGTGGGCATAAGAGATAGGGGTCCGTAAGGCTTCAGTTCTGGGGTTCCCCAGCCAGATTCGGCTGACCAGGCTACAGTAACCATGTGATCTGTGCAGATGGTTGCGCCGTTGGTAGAATGGACCCCGGGAGCAGGGACATCGCGGGGCTCCTTGGTAAACGTATAAGTGATATTTGAAGCGTTCAGCTCCTGGACGTTAGGTCGAGCCACACCGTCGCCATTCCCGTTAGACGAGGAGGCATTTTGGCCGTTAGTGCTTCCATTAGAATGGTCATTTTCGGTTAAACGGTGGTCAATAGCGGAGGCAGTCAGGTTTACGTCTTGTTCCCCATCGTGGGTGGTTGAAGGAACAACAGCAGAGGGAGCCATAATTATGAGTTACGTGCTGGTTACGAGGTTAGACAGCCAAAAGTATGATATAAGCTAGACTGAGAGATGTGGTAATATGAAGCAACACTAGGATGGAAATAAGTATTGCTCTTGTAGGTCAATATTGTTGATTTTCTTTTATTTTTTCCTTTTTTTTCAACGAGGAAGGAAAGATAGAGCAGAAGGAGTACATAGAAGGGAAGGTATAAATAAATATAGTCCAACTGTTAGACTGCGGTGACCTGTGCCACTTAGACTATTTAACCTAGTAGAAGGTGTCGATGACTCAGTAAGCCAATGGGGATATTACCTTGTTCGCTTTCTTGCTAAAGAAGAGGATCCGCATCGTTGTCAAGCTTGTATGAAGTATGCCTGATATGTATGTATGTATGTACGCAAAATGTAGGTGTGTACTATGTAAGTCTGGCTCAGTGACAGGCTGCATGAGAAGGGCGTGTTGTGCCGTGGTCCCTGTCATTTGTTATTGTAACTTCTTGAAATCCGGACCAAGACTTGATCAGATAGTCCAATTGGATAAAGGAAAATGCAAAACTCTGCATTTTCTCCATCAAACTAATTGGACCGACTTGACCGATAGATACCTAACCTAGAATACTTAGTATCGGATACTAATACATACATACCTAGGTAGGTAACCTAAGTATTTCTAGATGCTACCTACCTTCTACAAGGGGGGAGACGAGGTAAGTTTAGTTTCCACCCTCTTGGGACCAACAGGGACGGCCCATGAGATGTCTCCGGATATCTCATGGATATCTTACTGGGTCCTGAATATCGAATAGGTATCTCTTAAATGGATCTCCATATCCGTAACGTCAGGTGGGAATACTCACGGGTGACACTTCAACAAGTAAACGAACAACAAAGCAACATCCACCCAGCTGCTACCCCCAATTCTACCCTTTTCTACCCATTCTAGAAGCAGCGGTTGGAGCTAATAACTATGTAGTATTACTTGTTGCGGTGTGGGCCCCGAACTGGCAAATTCGAAGAAAAAGCTTCGGTTGCACACGGAGGCTGAAAATCATGTGGGAAGTGGAGCGCAGCAATGACGCCGTTGATTTGATCTGAACAAGCGGATAGAAGCTTGTAAGACGGCAAACGGGATTGGAGTAATATTGCCGAATTCGAAAATAACGGCCGAACAAACTTAACATGATTGGGTTATCTTCCGTTACTCGGACGCTTTCAAACTTATTTCGTATGAATTCATAACGTCTCGTGAGTCGATAGACAAGGGCAAAAGAGCCAAAAACAATCGATCCGAGATCGCAACGAAAGGTAAGTAGCATTTCTATACGGGAGATATATGTTCTCCACAAAATAAGTGCCACGAACAGGCATATAAACCCTTGGTGCTTGTTTCTAATATTGAGCATGTAAATGGCAAAAAAAAAAAAACCGGAGGATGGAAAGTTTAGCGCGGAATTTGGCCGTTTCTCGGCGTTGCCTTCCTGCAGAAAAGTCGAACAAAAGGTTTAGCGCCTTAGAAAAGCCGTGAATTGCCGCTTATTGCCTTAGCTGACCGCCAGCTGCCTTGTAGCCTCAGTGGGGGAAAGAAGGGGGGTTCTGTTGGATGGAATACCAGAATACCTACTTGACTAAAAGGTAATTGCGCTACGAAGGTCCGGGCCAAAAGTCTTGCCCATGCCCCATAAAAAATTACAGTACGTACCTTATATAAACCTTACATCCCAATCCTTACAACATAAAACATAAAGCATGGAACATAAACATTGAAGCGTCAAGTATGTGATCAAATAAGGTCAGCTATGCCAAGTTTACCTTTTATCTCACATTTCTGACATATATAATATACATACATACACGTGCGAGCTCGTGAATGACCACCGAGATAATGAAGGGTGGTTTATCCAATGAAAGAATAAGAATGCTCAAGAGACACCATAAGCTATAAAATCCCTATCTAAGGGCGCGCAGATGACCGAACCTTTTCCCCTTTCTCTTATTTTTTAATCTTGAACACTCGACGCCTTTATGTACGTAGTCCCTCTTTCTAGCAATATCATGCTCTAGATCGGCCTCTCTAGGATACCCCACGTCTTATGATCCCGTCGTCATCAAGCAACCCCGTTGCATTACTCCATCTCGGCCCTTCGGGATTGATATACATTTCCGATTCTAGACGCAGTACTCCCGTGGGCCATGTTAGTCACGACTCCCCAAGGCTCGTCTCCTTCGAAATCGGCAGGTAGGGAAAGCTACGAGATATCTCTAGTAAAAGGGTCCGACTCTTTTAAATAACCAAGCCTATGGCGGATCCGAAGAGAAATGCTAGATGATGCTCTCGGCTTTCACCGACGTCTTCCGTTTATAGGCTCCATTGCTCGAACCAAACCCTTAAAGGCTAGAAATTCTATGATTGAATTGATATTTTTTTCTTCCCGCCCATCAGCCGCTCTAATGATATCCAACATATCAATATTCCCGTAATCATGCAACCTGAGTATGTATACGTTGTCATCAATAAAGACGTACGGAGCTAGTTACCGGTAACGTCAACCGGCATTGTTTATTCCCTCTCGTATATCCGGTTCTACGGGGGATTTCTAGAGGTCATTCGGATCCAAACGTCGGTGTCGTACACCCTCGAATTCGGCCGTGGACTGTAGATGTCTAGGATAAGTATAGGGGTTAGCATTGTTCTAAGCACGTCTTTGTACTGTAGTCTGATATAAATGACCCCATCTTCAGAAAGGTTTTGCTATAGTCGAAGTCTAGCTGTAAATAAGGGTTCACGCTACCCTCGAGATAAATTGCATCTGTGACGTGACATGATACCTATGCATATTCCCGTAGCACAACCCTAATGGTTGTCAAGTTCTCAAGGGTAGATACGGAGATTATCGTCTGTATACTACAGTAGCAACGGGAAGGCCAACCACGATTGGCTACCCACTGCGTAAAAGGAAGCTGACGTCGTCTCGACTTTTATTGGACAACACCTATCCATACATATGTACCTACTCTTAAGGTTCAAGGACATTATATTAATTGGTACTGAAATATTATAGTCAGCGTAGTCTAGATTATACTATGGAAATGTCTACCCTCTAGGAATCCTTGCACAGTAAGATGATTAACTTCATACTGCTTAGAGTTGTTGCCCACAGTGGGCCACAGTTAGGTATAACAAGTCATCGTTCGGTGAGCGTCGTGTGACATATGGTTAGCTGGAGTATATCATAAAAAATAATCTATTCAAAACCTGATCAAAGTCTCTTTTGAGTACAAATAATATTTGTATCTTTGAGTCGATTCCCTTCGTAACGCACGACGATAACCCCCCCCCAAAATTTGTACCTAGGTAGACAAGCACGTAAGTGTAACCGTCCGGCCGGTCGTACGTGGATTTCGTGCTCTAGCGTTGCCCACGAGTGGCCTCTTATAAGTCAATCTATTACTACCCACCTAGGTAAGTATTCAAGCCGGATAACATGTCGTGAGTTCAACGTGTATCATAAACCTCTTCCATAGATCGTAGAGTCGCGCCTGAAAAGAATACTGCCGAAAAGAGACTTAGCAGTCCATCAACCCGCATTCAGGCAGTTCCGGGTTCACGGGATTAGGGATACTTGGCCCCACGCGACTCGACTACGACATTGATTATCTATAAATATACAGAAAGTTGTGATATCACATAAAATGGCCATTTTAATATATCGAGCAAATTTAAGAAATAGTAATTTACAGAACTCAAACTCACTGTTGCATCTTGAGTGGAATACTCCTATTCAACAAAAACATAGTGACCGTAATTCCATCATCAATTTGATATTCCGAATAAACCGATAAGCAACTTCGATCAACCCAAGTCCGTCGGACACAATATTCGCAATGTCGACCCGTTACTCTAGCCGTGACGTCGACCCGAGCCCCTTAGCCCAGCCCTTACCTTTCCCCTTTTCAAAAGCAACAGCTCCCAATCGCTTCATGAAAGTCGCCATGACCGAGCGTATGGCAACCTGGGACCCGGACGATATGAGTGCAAGCGGTATCCCCACAACTCAACTACACAACCTCTATGGGCACTGGGGCGACGGTGGCTGGGGCACCATTGTAACAGGCAATATTATCATCGATACGACTCACCTTGAGGCTCCAGGAAACATGATCATAACCCCCGCCGATTCCTTCTCCGGCCCACGCTTTGAAGCCTACCAAACGCTCGCTAAAGCCGGCAGACGCAACGGTGCCGTATTCCTAGGTCAACTAAACCACCCAGGTCGCCAGACCGCAGAGGAGCACCAACCTAATCCTGTTTCAGCTTCAGACGTACAATTAACAAAGGGCTACGGCGCCATGTTCCGATACGCCAAACCGCACGCCGCGACGCAGGACGAAATCAATAGTATAAAAGCGTCCTTCGTCCATGCAGCCGTATATCTCGAGCGCGCGGGTTTCTCTGGAATACAACTCCACGCAGCGCACGGGTACCTCTTCGCGCAATTCCTCTCCCCGACCACGAACCTCCGCACCGACTCCTACGGAGGCTCTCTAGAACACCGCGCGCGTTTAATCACCGAGATCGCAGACGACATCCGCGCCGCCACAAGACCCTCCTTCGTCCTCGCGATCAAAGTGAACAGCGTCGAGTTTCAGGACTCGGGTTTCGACCCCTTGGAAGCTGGTATCTTGGTCCAGCTTCTCGAAGCGCATGAATTCGATCTGATCGAGCTTAGCGGGGGAACGTACGAAGCGCCTGCGTGGCATCATAAAAAGGAAAGCACAAGACGGCGGGAAGCCTTCTTCATCGAGTTTGCGGAGCTCATCGTACCGTATGTCTCCCAATCACGATGCTTCATAACCGGCGGGATGCGTACCGTGGGTGCCATGGTTGATGCTTTAACCAGCGGATTGGACGGAGTAGGTCTGGGGCGTCCTAGTACGACGGAACCAAGGCTACCACGGGATGTACTTGAAAACGGGTGTAGAGGGTGCATTAAGCCACTGGTGGGCGATACGAACGTTGTTGGCGAGCAGAACTCGTGGGCGCACGGCGCGTCGCTTGCTGGTGCGCACATGCGCCAGATAAGTCTGAATCAAGACCCCACTGATCCGTCGAACCAAGAAGCGGCGGATGCGTTCCTAGAGGGATTTAGGAAGTGGGTTGCCGCGTTGCCAACTATATCAAAGAGGGAGGTGCTTGATCACGTTAAGATAGAAGGCGTAGAGACGAAGCCCTACGGAGCTATAGACACTAGCTAGTAGCATGAGGTTTAGGGGCGTTAACTGTAGCTGATTAAAACCTCAAGGAATTCTGTTCGATACTAGTACTACTTAATTACTAGAGGCGTCTTGGTGGTTTCATAACGTTGGTTCCATCGCATATTTGGTATCTTAAGTGCCTAAGGCAGTCGGCTTATATGATGAGATATAAACCCGGGCATTTAGCAGTTAATATATAGTCCTAGGAGGCTCCGGGTTGTCATATTTTACTTGATTTAAGATACCTGCGCATATTAAGTAGGTACAAGATATATGGCCGGTTATCTCATTAATTCTTCGCAGCGCTAGTCTCGCACCGTGGCGAATATCGGTAGACATTAGTCTTTACAGAACGATTCCGCTTTAAAGGGATATTGTTAAGAATCAGGGCTCGCTTAGAAAGCACACCCATACCCAACCGCCACAAGCCTTTGAACCAGAACACGAATATCATGATCCCAAACGTGTATGGTGGCTTGTGATTACTTCCCCAAGAGATATGGCCTTAGTATAAGCCGCCTCGAATCGTGTCTGTCAGCTAAGCCCTCATATTGATCAATATTAGATGCCGTGCCCAATAAGGGCCTCCTCGTTAAGATAGATAGCAGCTCGCAGTAGCGTTGAAGCGACTAATAATTAAGTTGACGGGCTACAGTCACGATGCGTGTTATCGCGTATAGTGGCTTTTTTCGGTTCACTATAACTGTAGATTGGTTGCCGGCACTCGGCTAGGACCGCCCCTCAAATGGGCAGCGGAATTCTTGAAAAGACTTTGCCAAATATAAGCCTCGCTAAGCAGAAGTTCTATGTCTTTTTCAGTCCAGTCCCGGGTAGGCAATGCCTGTAGGAACATCATAATTTCCTGGAAATCCATTTTGACCAATTTGGAGGACCATTTAACTAAAAAGGCTGCGCATACATATAAATGGAATTCCGAGAAGCCTTGTTCTTCGGCCTAGATGCAATTAGCAAGCAAATCAGCCAAACAGGACACGAAACATACCAAATACGTATCCCACATTCGAATAGTGTTTCGTACGCTAATCTCCCTCATGAGGAGGCAGTTCATCCAACGGAAACTGAATTGGATAAATTCCACATTTTCGCTTTCAAGGTGCTTGGCGAGTCCTTCATCGATCCTAGCAGTAAGATCCCGAAGCGCAGTAACTTGTCGTTGAATACCGGGCTGGGCGACAATATAATGGTCCTGGATTCCATCCAGTAACTTAGTTAGACACCAAAAAGAGTCGGCTTCTACCGCATCAAGCACCGCTTTGGGCAATTGCCCCGGGTCCATGCCGCTTTCGATATTGCAATCCGTGATGTAGGTGCCTAGAAAAACCTGCCAAAAGGGAGTCACCAGGTCATTAATACCCTGCACATAGCCACTTGCGGGATGTCTAATTGCCCAAACGTATAATATCCGTTCTAGTGAGCGTTGCGTCGCCTCGTAGCTGTAGAGTTCAATATGGGGGTTTGTTCTAGGGACATCAATGCTGATCTGATGCCATATTACTTCATCAAGACCTCTAGCCCGACCGCTAGAGGTAGGATTGGTACCTCCCCGTTCGAAAGCCTGGCGTACCCCATCGAGATATTCCTTTCGTTTCCGTTCCAGTGTTGCCACACGTCTTTCGCTGCTAGTCGGTAGATAGCTTAGCAAGAGCTGCCACGTCATGGCTCGGACTTCTTCGGGAACACCGCTCCATGCTAAGGCTCTAAGATCTGTTAATGGTATGGTACTAGCCTGAAGAATCTTCTTGAACTTGTTGATCTTTGTTATACGAGAATTAATTGCATCGATTTCTTTCGGGGTAGCATTGGCTGGGGCTATGGGGTGGTCGATAAGATGTAAGGCATTTGCCGGGTCTAAACAATATTAGCTATCGGAACAATGTTTTGAGAGAGCAGAGGAGCTACCTTTTAGAATATCTTTGTATTGTGGTCTAAGGATCTTGCCTTCACTTTTTTTCGGCATCGGATAGGTTGGTGTAGGTCGTTCTATAGCTATGTCGGCGCTATTTGAATAACGTCTTTGGGGAAAGCCAAGTGTCGCTTCCAAAGGTGTTGGTTGAATGCGCGAACTGCTGGTATTTTGAGCAGCAGCAGCCCGTCGACTTCGTCGCTGCATGTTCGATAAACTCGGAAGGCCAAAGTCGTCTCCATCATCGTCTTCATATCCAAGTATATCATCTCCGTCAGGAACTTCGGGGTCTCCAACATCCCAATCTTGGTTCGTGTTCGACAAGAAGTTGAAATAGGACTTCAGCGGGGGAGATGATAGGCCGGATGAAGACTTCGGCGGCGGCGGCGAACTGACATCGCTCGTTCGAGTTCTCTGCGGCGAGGAAGATGGAGGAGATCTTGGTCGGGATGAGGAGCCAGAAACATTCCTGATGCAAAGCGCTAAGTTAACGGAAGACTACCCAACAAGAAATTATCATAGGAGCGTACAAATTATCGAATTTGAGCATATCTGCGTGAGAGTAAGAAGCTCCTACTACTAAATGAGGATCTCGACCGGTCTTCTTCGAGGCGCCTTCTTTCTGGACACGCCAGAATGGCGAAGCCGACCTAATTCAAGCTTAGCAAATAACCCCCGAGCCTCAGGCAACAATTCGTCAACAGAAGGCGACGTGTGTGAACCTACTCTGACCTGTCTATCAAGTAGAGAGAAGCACAAGTCAGTAAATTTGTTGTTTTACGTTAATATAAGCGCCATATGAGCGCATTGAGACAACTCTTAGTCAATTAAGTAATAAGACGAAGGTACTCACCGACTTGAATCATTTCCTATGTCATTGTCAATTAAAACACAATGCTTCCGTGGATATTGAACCTCGGAGAGCTTACCTGTTGGGACGGCGGCTTCTTGCCGCTTCCCGAGGATGAAAACATAGCAACGGAATCTGGGTCTAGAATGAAATCATAACCGCATTGTTCTTCATTTTTGTGTTTTTACGAGTGTATGAATTTATTATGTTGGGATTTTAGGAAGGTTTTGATAGTTGAAATGATGAAAATGTTGAGAGGTATTGTTAAAGTACAGCACCTGGGCAGGCAGCGAAATTCATAGAGGTACTACATGCAATATAGATATGTTTAAATAATTGATTTTTTAATGAATATAGGTTATAAATGCGGTTTAAAAGGTCTAAGAAATCTTTAAACATTTATAATTATTTATCATTAGAATATTAATAATTTTACAATTATATAGTTAATTTTATTATAAAATTAATAATATTTATTTATTTATTATTAGCAACAGTGGGTCCACCATGTGGCACGTGCGCTTGCAGTACTATTTATAAATTCCTGGAGTTCCTCACCTATAATTAAAATTTATTTTTCTTTTTTTTCCTTAATTTAAATATTATTAATTTTGTATATAAGCCTCCTGGTAGGTAACCCTATAAGTCGTCTGTAATTTTATTACCTTAATTTACCTTAATTACAATACAGGTATCCTATTTATCTTATTAATATTTTATTTTAAATAAGAACCATATTTCAGAGAAAGCCTACTTATTACTTATTTATATAAATTATATAATTATGTAGGACAAAATCTGATGTATTATATTAAAATTGTTTTAATAAATTACTATATAAAATTAATAAAAAATTAATAAAAATTAATAAATTAATTAATAAACTAATAAAAAATTATTTATTTATTTTATTTATTACTACTCCAATTTACCTAGAATATATTATAGGTATCCGGTCCATCTTTTAATATTTGTTCCAAATAAGAATTATATTCTAGAAAAAACCTATTTATTATTTATTTAATTAAATTACATTATTATAATTTTAATTTTATTTTATATTTTTATTAAAATTTACCTTTTAATAAAAATAATTAAATTTTAATATAGAAAAATATTTAATATATTATAATATTTAAACTTTATAAAATAATATAATAATAGCCCAAATATAAAATAACAATAAAATCCAAAATAATTTTATTATTTTTTTAATAAATAATAAAAATATTATTATATTATAAAAAGGTTATTTTAAGGAAAGGCTAAAGTATAAATAATTTATATAAAATATATGTGGGAATATTAATTATATGACTTTGGTGGTGGTATAGATTTATTTTAATCTTATATATAAGTTTACGTATTTTGATTACGGTTAGAATATGTATTTATCTTTTATAATTACTTTTAATTAAATTGATACAAATATCTTTATTTTTTATTATTGTATGTAATGGTACCTTATTTATTTAATATTGATTAGTAATTGATGATAAATTGATCATAAATTAGCTAAAATGCCTGAAAGGGAGGAAATAGGTTTAGTAGTAAGTACAATGATTTTAAGATTTTATGTTCCAATATATGGTTTTAAGCTTAGGATTTTATATTCTTATATATGGTTTTGGAAATATTTGTATTTCATACTAAATTTGAATTTTAATAAGAAGAGATGAGCAATTTTAGGATTTTATGTTCTAATATATAATCTTAAGCCAGAATTTTATGTTCCAATATATGATTTTAAAACATTTTGTGCTAATTTAAGATTTTTAGAAGGTAAAAACAGCTTTAATGTTAAATTTACAAGCTAAAATCTATGTTTATCACGTATAAACAAATAATATTAAGACTTCTTTCGTTAGTAAAATAATTTTGGGAAAATTTGTATTAAATAAGAACTATACATCTATCACGCATTTTATGTTTATAATACAAGCTTGTGTTTATATTATCATTTGTGTTTGTAATATTACGAGAAATACTAAGAAAGAGTAATAAAAATATTAAGATTACGTTGTGATTTTATCTTATTAGCAAAATAAATTTTAGGTTTTATCTGAAAATTTTAACCCTACTCCCTATTAAAAGGTTTTGCCTATTATTAATATTTGAGGAAATAGTAGCTCAACACTTAAAGAAATAATAATAGTTTAGTATTTGAAGAGAATAGCAGCTCAGCACCTAAGGAAATAATAAATGATTTTATAAGCACTTTAGTAAGTTTTACAAACATTTTAATAAACTCCAACAATCCTTCAACCTTATTAAAAAAACCCTTGAAATATTCTCAATACCAATCATCTTACAATACAAACAATACCAACTATATTTATTGATTAATTTGAATGAGTGAATGAATTAATATAGTTTTTAAAAAGAAAGAATTATTAAATGGGATTATATATAAATTATTATATGTTTTAAAATGGTTGATTGTTATGTTTTTAAGCAAGGTTTGTAAAAATAATTAAAACTTTCTTTTAGTTATCTTCGCATTTAAAATATAAATATAAGAGGTTATTAGTTTAATTTAATAAAAAGTAAAAGGAGGATTACAAAAAAAAACCAATCTTGATACGTTTTAAAATGTTTTAAAATCATGATCTAGTTGGCGCTTGTACAAAACAATATTATATGATTTCGCAAAAAAAGAAAAAGTTGTTAGTGTAAGAATATTAATCATATAATTTTAATAGTGGTACAGATTCATTTTAATTTTGTATATAAATTTATATATTCTGATTATGGTTAAAATATATATTTATCTTCTACAACTATTTTTGACTAAATTAATACAAATATCCTTATTTTTTATTATTACATACAATGGTACCTTATCCATCCAACAATATAAATATATATAAATAACTTTATATTTTTATAAAAAATCATTATTTATTTTTCTTTTATAACCTTTTTTTAATATTATAATATTATATTTATTCTTTAAAATGGTTTAAAATAGTACTATTAATTTATAACCCTTTCTAACTAATTTTAGTCCTTTTTATATACTTTATTTATCCAGGACGAAGTCCGGTATATTATATTGAAACTCTTCTAATAAATTATTATGTGAAATTGATAAGAAATTGATAATAATTGATAAGAGTTGATAAGAATTGATAAAAATTGATAAGGGGTAAAAAAATATATTAAAAAATTTAAAGTTTAAGAAAATATTTATAATTGGGTATATTTTTTTTATTAGTAAGAATTTAAGCTGATTAGGTAGGAAAACAATTTTTAAGGGCTTATTTATATTGAATATAAGTTTTAATAGCTTTTGTAGGATATATCCTAACCCTACATTTTTATTATATGAAATTTTATGGTTTTAAAAATTGATGATTCTATCCTTGAGAACTTAAACTGATCAAATAGGAAAACAACTTTTAAAAATTTATTTATATTAAACAAAAACTCTAATTGAATAAGAGCTCTTGTAGGACATACCCTAACCTTATATTTTTATTGTATAAATCTCTATAAAAAAATTAACAATTCTATCCTTGAGAAATTGAGTTAATTAAACAAGAAAATAATTTTTAAGGAACTTTAATAGCCCTTATAGGATATACCTTACAATTTTATTGTATAAATTTTTATGGAAAAATTAATAATTGGAGGTATCCTAACTTAAACTAATCAAATAAATAAATAATTTTTAAGGGCCTATACATTAAACATAAACTTTAATTGAACAAAAATTCTAATTAAATAAGAGCTCTAATTAAACAAAAACTCTTACAGGATATACCCTACACTTTTATTGTATAAATTTCTATAAAAAAACTAATAATTTTATACTTGAGAACTTAAATTAATCAAACAAAAATTAACACTTAAAGGCCTATATATTAAACATAAATTTTAATTAAACAAAAGTTTTAATTGAACAAGAACTCTAATTGAACAGAAACTCTTACAAAACATGCCCTGCAGTTTTATTGTACGAAACTCTACGGAAACTAATAATTCTATACTTAAAAACATAAATTAATCAGATAAAAAAACAACTTCTAAAGAACTCTAATAGTTTTTGTAAAACATACCCTGCAGTTTTATCGTACAAAGCTCTATGGAAAACTAACAATTTTATGTTTGAGAACTTGAGAACTTAAGCTGATCAGATAGGAATACAACTTCTGAAAATTTATTTATATTAAATGGAAGCTTTAATTGAACAAGAGTTCTAATAGTTCTTACAAGATATATCCTTCAATTTTATTATATAAATTTTTATGGAAAATTAATGATTTTATGTTTGGGAGTTTAAGTTGATTAGATAAGAAAATAACTTTTAAGGGCTTATTTACATATCAAATAACCTGTAGAAACCTTAATTAGAAGGATTAGATTAGCGGATTTCGTTTTAGCCCTGTCATTTTAATTTATTACTATAAAAAAACTAATAATTTTGTGTTTGAGAACTTAAACTAGTTAATCAAATAAAAAAACAACTTTTGAGGGTTTATTTATGTATTAAAAAGCCTATAGAAACCTTAAAAGGGTTGGCTCTATGGAGGTTAATAAAATCTTACAACTTTAATTACGTAATTATACTATTTAATTATGTAATTACATTATAACCTTCTATAACCCCCCCCCTTTTTTTTAAAAAAAAAAACTTATGTAATTGGGGTAACTCAATTATAAAAATAATTAAAAAAGAAATTTAATTAAAAATATAAGAATAATTTTATTTTACAATATTACAATATAATATTATTATACCCATTACATTTATAATTTAATACTAGTTTTTTAGGGCTAATCGCTTCACAACCAGCTTTACTTTCAAGATCAATCACTTTTATACTAATAATTATCAATTAAATATTTAATAATAAATATAATTTTTAAATTAAAAAAATTATTAAATTAAAATAATATAATTATTATTATATTTATTATTTTAATTTATTTAAATTATAATAAATTAAAATAATATATTTATTTAATAAATCTTATCTTATAAAGACCCTATAAACCTCCTTAAAGCCAAACCTCCTAAGTCTCCATAATTCTTTTAAATATAAATAAGTTTTTGAAAATTATTTTTCTTATCTGATCAGCATAGGTTCTTCAAATTCTACATAATTAGTTTCTTTATAAAATTTTATATAATAATATATAATTTCAATCTTCTCTTAAATATAACCTCCTATAAATTATTATCATTTATAACCAATCATATATAATAATTTATTCTATCTAATTGTTCTATTCTCCTTCTTAAGATATAATTACTTTATATCCTCTTTTTCATACAACTTCTAACCTATTATAAAATAATTAAAATGTAAGGCATAATTAAAATTCATATTCAATTAAAGTTTATATTCAATATATAGGCCCCTAAAAGTTGATTCCTATCTAATCAGGTCAAGTTCTTAAATATCAATTTATTTAACTTTTCTTATAATTTTTTACGATAGTTTATAATTTTATTTCTAATTAAATATATCATTTATTTTATTTTTTAAGCATTAACAATTACTTTTATTATTTAACCTTTTATATAATCATTTAAATACCTTTTTTAAAATATAATTACCTTACATTTAATTATTAAAATTATTATATAATAATATTAACCTTAAATTAAAGTTTATATTTAATATATAAATCCTTAAAAATTATTTTTTTATATAGTTTTTTATAATAATTTATAACTTCTTTCTTTTATTTAATATAAATATCATTTATTCTATTTTTTTAATATTAATTATTATTATTAACAATTATTATTATTAACCTTTTATTTAATTATTTTAATATTTCTTTTAAAATGTAATTTTTATAAAATAATTAAAATGCAGGGCATATCCTACAAGAACAATTAAAACTCTTATTCAATTACAATTCCTATTTAATATATAAGCCCCCAAATATTCATTCTTATTTAATCAAATTAAGTTCTTTAAGTATCACCTTTTATATAACTTTTTATAATAATTTATAATTTCTTTTTCTTATTGAATATATTATTTATTTTACCTTTTAAACATTATTAATTACCTCTATTAATTAACCTTTTGTTTAATTATTTTAATACCTTTATTAAATTATAACCATTTATCCTACAAAAATTATTAGAGTTACTATTTAATATATAAACCTTTAAAATTAATTTTTATCTTATTAAATTAAACTCTTCAAAATTATTAATTTTTCTCATAATTTTTTATAATAATTTATAATTTTTTTCTTTAATTAAATATATTATTTATTTTAACTTTTAAATATTAATTACCATTATTAACATTTACCTTTATTAATTATTTATTTAATTACTTTAATACCTTCTCCAAAATATAATTTATTATAAAGTAATTGAAATATAGGGCATATCCTGCAAGAATTATTAGAGCTCCCATGTAATATTGAACCAGTATAATATGAGTACGTGGTTGTAATACACAATAGGGATACGTAATAAGAGCTATTCCAAAGGACCTTAATAAACACACCTATAAGGTTTACACATTTATTTAAATATAAATAAGCCTTCAAGAATTGTTTTCCTACCTGATCAATTTAAATCATAAATAATTCTTCAGAAATTATTTCTATATAATTTTATATGAATAATATACATTTTTTTGGCCTATATCTTCATCATACGCGCTACCATTATAAAACAATCACATATAATTATTTTTCTACTTAATCATCTCAATACCTTCTTCAAGATATAATTATCTTACATCCTTAACTCATATAACCTCTAATTACTATAAATTAATTAAAATGTAAAATATATCCTATAAAAATTATTAAAGCTCTTATTTAATATTTAAACCCTTAAAAATTTATTTTTATTTAATTAAATCAAATTTATAATTATTAACCTATTTAATTTTTCTTATAATTTCTTACCATAATTTATAAATTTTTAATTTTTTATTAAATATATCTTTTATTCTATTTTTTAAACAATAATTACCATTATAAATAATTATTTTTATTAATGTTGGATGGATAAGGTACCATTGCATACAATAGTAAAAATGAAGGTATTTGTATCAATTCAATTAAAAATGGTATAATTTAAAAAAGAACGTATTTTAATTGGAAATTAAAATACGTAAAATTAAATATAAGATTAAAGTGGATTTATATTATTATAATTATATGATCAATATTTTTACACTAGTAATTTTTTTTTTCTAAGGTTATGTAACATTAACGAACATTAATTAAGGTTACGATCTTAAATGTTTAAATATATTAAGATTAATTTTTTTCCGTAATTCTCCTTTTATTTTTACTTATATTAAACTAATTAATAATCCTTTTATAAAATAATATAAATTCGCGTTTTAAAAGATGTTGGATTAATGTTCTAATAGAACGAACAATATTGTAACATTATAAATTAATAGTTATTAAGGTTAATATTAATAATCTAAAATATTTTGCAATTAGGTATATTTTATTAATAAAAGTGTTGTTTAAAATATATGAAGATGATTAAAGAAAGTTTATTAATAAATGAAAAATAAAGGTTTGTAAATTAATAGTTTGAGTTTTATTTAAAAGTGTAATAATTAATTATTTTGAAATATATAATAATATATAATCTTATTTAATAATTTTTTCTTTTTTAAAAATTATATTTATTTGTTTGTTTATTGAATTAATTGAGGGAAATGGTTGATATTGTTTGTATTGTTTAAGTTCGTTTAATTTAACCTTATAATCTTAATGTAAGATAATTAATATTGATAAATATTATAAAGGTTTTATTAATATTAAATTTTATTATTATATTAATTAAATTATTTTATATATAAATCTATTATATATTATTAATTTTTTGTTATTTATAAGATTGTTAGAATAATATAATATTAATTATTAATTATTTCTTTTTTATTATTCTGAATTTAATAAAATATTTATAAAATAAAAATAAGTTAATATATATAATTA
>MU623522.1:0-54398 GCA_025201765.1 Daldinia sp. FL1419 | reverse complement strand
GCCCCCCCCCCCACCCCCCCCCCCCCCCCCTCGGATAAGTGCGAATGCCCTCATGTACGATACCTACCTATTCGAACCTCACTTTGACAATATCCTACCCATTTTATCAATAAATATGCTTTATTGAATGATTATTAAGGATATACATATTTAAACCATATAAAACACGAGTACTGATCATTAAATTTGAAGTATTGGCCAATAAAATCAAGGCTACGCTTTCCTAAATCAGGTTTAGTCGCCTCAAAATTTTGATTTTGGCAAAGTCGTACATATAGGCCTCCATATCCGTGGCCTATCACGGTTAACCGTCTGGTCTGTGCCCTGATTCGTCGTATACTACGTAGTATTATCTACCCGTTGCTCCACGTCGCTTCGACGCCGTAGCCACACTATACGGGACCTTGCTATTATTCTCTGCTGCGTTAATACCTTGGCATTAGTCATAATTGGTATCGTTGACGGGCGTCGAGTTTGCTCGGTTTGATATTTATGCCAGGGAGACTCTTTTTGATCTTAGCTTTAGAGCTACTCGTGTGGCTCCGTCGTGGTAGCGAGAACCCTTGTTGCTGATTTGATGAGTTGTTCGGGGCTACGTTCGTGATCCTATCCGCGGAATATTAGCCACCTAATTGCCCATATCAAACCGAATATAATTGTTGGACCTGCCCATTTGGGGGGGGGGGTGGTAGTATATTCATCAGCCTCTACAGCAAATCAGTGAATCCGCCATAGGTTGAATTAGGGGACTAAAGCACCGTTAATATTACTTCATTATTCGTAGGTTGAATATACTACAAACCCAGCTATTAAGGTGGGATTGTCTACGAAGCCTACGATATGGCTAAATAGTCATTTGTAGAGTTGTGCCATATTTTAGACTAGGTTCGACTCTCCTATTTAAATAGAAAGATTCCCGAGTGGAATGGCACGAGAGAATGTGTGGTAAAGGTTCGGCTCAGCCGTGACGATTTTATGATTCAGCATGGGACACTTCGACAGGAATATGAAACTACCTACTTGTCCAGGTAATCTCACACGCCACACTAGTAATGCTGTCCTCGCAGACTAGGTATCCAATCGGCACGGAATACTAATCTTAGAAAGAGAGGCGTGATAATTATATTTGGAAGCTTCACAAGGAGGACTCAAAGCGACATCCTATATGCTTATTGTATTTATGTAGATCCCTACTCATGGCGATCTCTTCTTCCTAGCCTAGCTCGTGGCGTTGAAGTGACTAGGTAGATCAGAAGAATAAATCGAAACCTTTCGGGTCTAGATATCATAATGAACAATACAACTGGGGCCGCTCGTGTCTGTGTTAACGGTAATAGGCTGGAGGTTAGGTTAAGACACTTCTCGTTACAGCCAGAGCCTAGAGTCTATGTAGATTACATAGCCACTCTGCACTTCAATTTACCTACCTGGTGGCGATATGAGTTACATTATAACAGGTTTCTACTTGGTAAATAGAATATGAAAGCGAGTGGCCAAAATCACAAGCCAGTCTTTAGTTGCGAACTAGGTTACAGGGTTCCAGACTTGGTTGTGTATATTGCTCGTGATTTTCGAATATAAGACGGAACTGCAAAGAATGGTTGCTGCGGTACATCGTCAAAGACATTACACATCCAGGGGTAATAGAAATCCAAGGAGTCTCATCGTAGGTGTATAACCCTACTACTTAAATCTTGAGAGTTGAAACATTACGGGACGAGTTATTACATTCTAGTTACAAACACATTAATATCCTAGAATAGATCCTCATTTAAGGGTTAGTCCCAAAGCTTTCCCTTAGTTTCTGATCTCTCTGGTCTCTTGTACCGTTATACAACCAACAGTTCAATGTTTACATTGACGTTTCGAGGCTACTCGAAAGCTATCTGATCGTTTTGAGATAAACTATAGGATGTCTAGATGCATGGCAAAAAAAAAAAAAAAAAAAAAAAAAAAAACCCATAAAAAAAAAGCAAAAAAAAAACAAAAAAAAAAAAAAAAAATAAAAAAAAAAAAAAAAAAAAAAAAAAAAAAAAAAAAAAAAACAAAAATTTAAATTTTTAATTTTAGTTTTGCTGCCAACACGAAAGCTATTTTTTCGTTTTGACAAAAAATTTTGGTTTTATTTTTGCATGGAAAAAAAAAAAAAAAAAAAAAAAAAAAAAAAGCCGTTGCTAAATAGAGATATCTGCTCTTAAAAAGCCAGGAGCCCGAAAGTCTTATTAGCCCCCTGATGATTTGGACCGCATTGTTGGGTCTTATCTCAGTAAATTCAGACAAGAATATATCGAACACAGCACCTGCAGCACTGTAAATACTTGGCTTGTGCTTTTATATCTTACAGATATACATAAATGCTACCTATATTTAATATATTCTGATTTAAGATCCTTTAATTGTTTTTTTTATACTATATTATTTTTTTTATATAATATTTATTTTAAAAATTTAAAGATTTAAAATTGAAATATGCGGTTTTTTAATCCACATTTTATATCATATCAAAGCTACCCCTCCAAGATGCCCCACCATTTACCCTTGACCTTGCCTTGCGCGGTATAAGTGACATAATGCTTAAACCAAGAAATGCTCAACTCTAACCCAGGTTAAAATAGCACCAGACAAGAACTATTATAATTGCCTGTGGGCAAAATGGAATTCGATACAAAAACCCGTAAGATCCCCGATTTCATTCTCTTTTTCGTCCTATAATGTTCCATGGCTAATCCTCACTCCTTTAGCCCCGTATCTAACGAGCGACAAGTCCTCTTTCGCGTACGTGTCTGCTCGGGATCGATGGCCGGTCATAATAGTTAGTTACGAAAGAAAAGCTATTCGTTATCGGCGGCTCCTGACTGATATTCCGCTTCCAAGACTCAAGCTATTGACGACTTATACCGCTCGGTATTAGAGTGCGAAGAGCCCGAAAAGAAGGACGAGGGCAAGAAGATCATAGAAGAGCTTGCGCGGCTCAAATATGAACTACAGCACGACCGACAGCTCACGTATGTCCCCAACGAGCTCCTACCAAAATCATACTCTAGATAGGTGATCAAGGACGAAGTCGTTGCTAACTCGCTACCTAGACCAATACGAGACGACGGGGGCGCCGACGTGGCTATATATAACCGCGAGTTAGAGCAGCTGGGAACGCCTAGCTGGTTCAATATACCTTGGCTGTTTTCCGAATGCTATCTTTATAGGTAATAGAGAGTATAGGCAGAGAAGCTGCATCCTGTCCTTACAGGCATTTGCGGCCGACCATGCTAACGAGAAATCCAGACGTCTAAATACATCCTTTAGCCTCTCTAAGCACTGGAAGACCTACGACGTGTTCTACCGACAAAAGATCAAAACCTTTCGATCGTCTCGGCCCGCCGTTCTCGAGCTTGCCGGCCGTTACAAAGACTTGGTACCGCAGATGGAGAGCGATAAAAACGCGGCTAGCTCCGAACACGAAGAGGCTGAAAAGATTCTATTCTTGGAGATGTGCGAGATCTGCTTATGGGGAAACGCGACGGACTTATCTCTCCTAACCAGTCTCACCTACGAGGATATTCAAAAGCTGCAAGGCTCAGAAGCTAGAAAGGCTTCCGAGAAGAATATCTTGGTGAACGATCTAGGCGCGACGTATGATGTACTAAAGAAAGCCAAGCGCGAAGGAAAGAAGGAGCGCCGCGTGGACATTGTGCTAGACAATGCCGGGTTTGAGTTATACGTTGATCTGATTCTCGCTGGTTTCTTATTGTCGTCGGGGCTGGCTACGCTCGTTGTTCTTCACCCAAAGTCGATCCCGTGGTTCGTATCGGACGTCTTGCCAGCGGATTTTGCCGCACTCCTGAACGCCCTCGTCAACCCGAAACAATTTTACGAAACCCCATCTGAAGATGATAAGCTGCAAGATAGAACCCCCCCGGCTCTCTCCGAAAAGGATGTTGCAGATCTCGGTTTCCTCTTTCAGGAATGGTCCCGGACGTACGCCGAGGGTCAGCTCATACTTAGGCCAAATTCCTTCTGGACTTATCCAGGAAGTTATTGGAGGCTGCCATCGGTAGAAAAGAGTCTGTACGAAGATCTTAAGACTAGCGAGGTGGTTATTTTCAAGGGCGATTTGAACTATCGCAAGCTAACGGGTGACGTAAGTGCCATCGCGACTTTGATCACCCTCTGACCGCTCGGATATACTGATCAAAACAGGCCGCGTGGGACCCGTCAACCCCATTTACCGAAGCTATCGGACCCCTAGGCCCTGGCTCTGGGGTTAACGTCCTTGCTCTTCGAACGTGCAAAGCCGACGTCGTTGTAGGCCTCAAACCAGGCCAGGATGAGGAACTCCGAGCTACGGAGGGAGGCGGCGGAAACAGCGGTGCCAGGAAATGGGCGTGGAGCGGCAAGTGGGCTGTCGTATCCTTCTCAGAAGGCAAATAATTACTAGGCTGCTCATGTTAAGGGAGCAAAGAATCCTAGACTTGGTAGAATATGCCCTTGCCGGTTTTTATTGGGCCGCCAAGGTTTCATCGTCAGAAAAATAGATAAATAGATAAATAGATAAACCTCACCCTCATTCGAGCGAAGCAGCCAAATGCGTCGGCTGTAAAGTATTGTCTGGCATATTGAGGGGGGTTACGAGATGGGTATACGCTGATAAGGGAGGGGCCCTTTGCTGGCAACGAGGAGCCGGGTTGAAATGGATATTGATAATACCATACTTTAGCATCGATGGCTTAGGTAACTACCTACCTACGCATACTAGAAACAGGACCACCCCAATTATCCTCAACTAGCCATCGGTCGTTTCTTTTGCATATTGGCACGGGTATACGTACCAAAACCAACCGCCAACGCCAACGCCCACGGGAAATAAACGTAGCAATGATATACCGATCTTAGTTGGACGGAGGCTCTAGCCGACTCGTGCCACTTTACAACCAGAATTTGAGCTTCAACAGCGCCACTGTGCTCTGGTGTATCATGAACCAGCCGACCTCCATCGCCATCCATATAACCTCGCCGGCGATCTATTCCTTGACCTCAACCGCCTCGGCTTTGACGTCGAAATCGACGCCGTCATCATTCTTCTTGTCGAAGATGATCTTCTTTCCGCCGTTGTCTCGGGTTGCTATCTTCCCATCTCCGTCGATGCTGAACGGTAATTTATCGTAGGCCCAGCGGCCCGCAAAAAAAGTAGCGGCCGCCCACGCCCATAAAAGTAGGGCGACGGTGAAGGTGAGGCAGAGGGTTGGCACGAGGAAAAGCGTGGCGATACCGATCCAAAATAGCGAGAAGAGGACGGCAGTGATTAGGGAAACAGCAATGGTGGTTGCGGCAAAGCCCGCAAAGAGGAGCAGAGGGGTGAGGCAGAGGATAAACTGAAAGGCAACGAAAGACTGAGGAGGCGTAAGCAAGTCGATACATTCGTCTATGGGATAACGAGCGTCTGGTAAAATCTTACAAATAGAACTGGTTTATCGGTCGAGAAGTTGCGAACCCAATCGTAAGCTTTTTGTCGCGTAGGGGGGCTCACGACTCGATCAACGTGACGTTGGCCATAAGTGAGCAGTTCGTTGGCCCTGGCTTTGGCGCTCGAGGAGACGTCGTTGACTGCCATTGCCAAGAAGTTGTAAAGAATAAAGAGCGGGTAATGAGCGTGACCTGGTTGTAAGTATGGTGATGGGAAGATCGATCAGATATTACACGGATTCGGTAGCTTGGAATCTGATCAATTGGGAGACGGAGCGAAATACCGGAATACTGGGATTACGAGCTCGAGGTGTGGAAAGATAGGTAACGGTGGATTTATAGCTAATTGTGATTCCGATGTCCTAAGGAATACGACATACAAGACCGGGACTTGGAAATAAGCAGTGGGGAAGACTAACGGATCAAAAGTTGAGCGTTGAGTTCTGAGTTTTGAACGTCAAGTTGTTGCATATCGACAATATTAATCAAGCTCAAGTTGAAAATAGTAGCACTTGCTAAGAATGCTCAAAGCGTATACTAGGTAGGCTGATATTGGGTATGTACGTATAAGGTCTCACTTCCTTGGATTGGTTTAGAAATACCTAGATGCGAGTAAATAGGTGCATATTAAAGACAATTTGTCGTACGTGACGGCGCGTAGAAGTGTGAAAGTGTAACCTGTGATGACCGAATGAGACCAGTCCAAGATGAAGAATGACGTTTGTATGTACCTGCTCGGAACTTTAAATTAGTCTACACTAGGCAGGCAGGAGGTACTTAAGATAGGTACCCGAAGGTTTTAGTTCGGAAACTAGGATCTTAAGCGGATCTTAGGTACCTTACGTACCTCTTTTGCTCAGTAAATTTAAAATACAGCGCCGAAAGCGTAGCGCTGCGCTTTCGGCGCTGGAAACACTTAGACTGTGCTTGTATATCTGTGGGGCGCTAGCGCCGGAATTTTTGATTGGTTAAAAACGCTAGCGCCTGAGGAGGTACAACAACTCCAACCTACTGGTCTGAGCTCGCTGAGATCCGAATCACGAAAAACACCAAATATATATGTAGGTAGGTACTTGACGCCCGGTTACCGAGATAACTAACCTACGCAATTCTTATTTGCGGAAGAGATATTGAACTATATGTACCTATGTTTCCTGTTAAACATCGTGTTGCATTCTTAGTGGTTGCCCTGTCGCCATAACTCTCACGCTACCTTGATACCGGAGCTTTTTCCGAGAAACAATACAGATCAACCAGGAAATAAATTAGGTAGAAAGTAATCATCAAGGTTAACAATGAAGCAAGTCAAACCTATCTATAGTTGGTCGAATGTCTTCCCAGCGGGGCTTAGAAGATGTTTCGTAGGATACGGAAATATCTTCGACCAACTTTGCCTAGAGTCGGATAATTAAACAAAGCATCGAGCTATAATCGGAATGAATATTACGATACAAAGTAGGGACAGCCAAGATAAGCCTCAAAAGAAACAGTTCAATTCATGCAATAAGTAGCACCGTAACCGATAACCCCCGACGCCTAATTCCTTATGCGAGTCTGTGAAGACGTTCCTAACTACAGGGTACACCTACTTTCTCCTGCTAACATCTGAGAATCCCACGTAGCTCGACGCGGGGATTCTAAAAGGGACAAGTCGGTATATGATAACGGTAAAGAGGGATTCAAGTCCGTGTGTGTCGTTGAAACACCTCTCGTCATCAAGGCTCTCCTAGCAGTCGAGCCGTGATGTCGCCCATATACGCTTCCTCCAGCTCGTAATCCTGGCCGTCGAGCCTATCGATGCCGACAAATTGGAAGGCCTCTACAACTCGGTCGATATCGAAACCCATGCTGACAAATCTATCGATGAGATCCTTGTTGTAGCCTTGGTATCTATGAGAACTGTTAGCTAGACAGTCGTCGTGACGTCTATCGCGTATTTCTGGAGATTATACCTGCTGTTGTCGACCTGCTGTGGTGCGACGGTAGTTCGTGGCTGGACGTATTGGTATCTAGGGTTCGGAGGGGCTCGAGCGTGGCGTACAGCCCAGTCGTGCGCCTTGTTATTAAAAGCTTCCCTATCGCTAATCATCATCTTGGCCACCTCGGCGTCTTGCGGATCCTTAGGTTCGGGGCTTTCGAAGAGGCCTTGCAAGGATAGGAGAGTAGACTTTATAGTGAGGACGGGAGACCAGGCGGAACTTAGGGTATCTAGGCAGATAGCACCCTGCACGTTTGACTTATTAGCAAGACTAAGCCAGGCAAGAAGGATAGCGTATTAAGCCCAAGTGCACGGGGCGAACCTACGGTTTGGCTGCTTATGTTTGGATGCCAGACTTTGGTGTCAAATTTCATAACAGGAGGCCGAAAGGGATATTCGCTAGGGATCTTCACGTCCACGATAAACCGCCCACCCTCGTACGGGGTGCCTGGCGGGCCAGGTATACGAGCCTTGAGGTGAGTGAAGTCGTCATCGCCGTCGGCAGGCATGGCAGTGATCCCGGATAGGTCCGCATCAGCTTTTATATCGGAGAGCTCCTTGGCGACTCTGCGCATCCTGCTCGACGCCATTTTTGAGGAACTAAGCGTCTTTGGATTGAAAGTGTATAGTAAAAACAAGAAAGAAAGATTAGCTTAACGGCTAGTGGTCGATAATATAGGCGGGAGAAGCCCTCTGACAAGAGACGGGGCCAAAAGAGATCCGGGTAGCGGAATGGAAAAAGAAGAATGGGCTAGAATCGAGCGAAGATGGTAGATGGCTTTGCTCTATTTGCTGCCAGAAACAAAACAAATTCCTAACGCCCGTTCAACGCGGGATCAGTATAAGGCAGTGTAAGGCGTAAAGGAAACAAGAAGATTGCGGAACGTGACAGCCCTAACAGCGACAATTTAAATGCATCAGAATTCGGATTTATGGGAGATGTCAAAATAAGAGGTCGAATTTTTGGAGGTGAACCCAACGGGTTACAACGAGTTCAAGCTACGAAGAGGAGTTGCAACTTTGCAACACGGCTGGAGTTATTGCCTCCGTGGATGCACCTTACACATGCCCAGGCTCTGCCTTGCATGTAGGTACCTAAGGCGTTCTAGGTACAAGTACGTGTTATGCCTTTGGGGTAACCTAAGAGGTATTTTAGGGTATTAAAATAGGCTAGGTCTTAGGTATTGCGTACCTAAATACCCACATAAGCATTTATCTAACATATCGCACGTATCGCGAAGAACCCCGCAACTCGGGTATTGTTTGCCTCCCCATTCAGCCTTGGGTATCCTTACACTGTTACCATACTAATAATTGCACCTATTGGTCATGTTTAAGAACCTTAGGTATATACTTTGATACATAGCGTGCATGACTGAGCCTAGGTACTCTTATTAAACATATGTACCTATGCAAAAGGTATCACCTGGACAGCGCATGCATTTACAGCGCTGGTTGCGGTGCGGGGTTAGTTATGATGTAAGGTACCTAGGTACCTATCTATCCTATCATAGGTACGAAAGTCCAGGCCAAAAGTATGAATTACCTGTTAAAGTTCGGATTTTGATAGTGGCATCTCTACTAAATCTAGGTGGCTTAGCACTAAATTAATAGCAATATCAGCCATTATATCTAACTTAGGTAATAATACTGTGCAAGGCTTTTTTTTTAATTTGCATGTGCTTTGCTACCTAAGCTTATATGTGCAAGACCTTTGGCCCAGACCTTTGTACCTCTTGTATCAAGTACTCGGTTCTGTACCTACCTGCGGGCAGGGTCAATTTCGTTAAATCTTATTGGATAAGATTTAATCAGATCTTTAACCCCACCATCCATAACTTTTCGCTACTTCCATCTTCGCCTCTAGATATTTTACATACCTTTAATTCGCGACATTTCTCATAAGAAATTATCCTTCTAGATCGCCGCGCATAGTCGCGTATCACAACTTCTTACGACCAAATAATTTCCACCATGGCAACCACCACGATAACTGCGACCGTCCGTAAGAAGGATGCTAGCCTCCTACCTGAGAATGAGCGATTCCTACGCTGTTGCGCCGATATTGCAAACGCCCTTATCGAAGATCACGAGGCTTCCAAAGATCCCAAGACTCCCAGGCGCGATATAAACTTGAACAGCTTGCGCTCCAAATTCTCGAGGAAGCATAAAATTGCTAGCATGCCTCCGCTTACCGCCATCATTGCCGCCGTACCCGAACACTATAAGAAATATATCCTACCCAAGTTGATCGCAAAGCCTATTCGTACGTCGCTATCCTGTAATTTATTTTTCCGTTACCGCTGACTTATATCCAGGTACTTCCTCCGGAATCGCCGTCGTAGCCGTCATGTGCAAGCCCCATCGATGTCCTCACATCGCCTATACCGGCAATATTTGCGTCTACTGCCCAGGTGGACCCGACTCCGACTTCGAATATAGTACCCAATCCTATACGGGCTACGAGCCTACATCGATGCGCGCTATCCGTGCTCGATACGATCCGTTCGAGCAAGCGCGAGGTCGTGTCGACCAGCTCAAATCGCTCGGGCACTCGGTCGATAAAGTCGAGTACATTATAATGGGCGGTACGTTCATGTCGTTACCCGTACCATACCGAGAAGAATTTATCTCGCAGTTACACAATGCTCTCAGCGGTTATCAAACAACAGACGTCGACGAAGCTGTCGAAGCTGGCGAGATGAGCAATGTCAAATGTGTCGGTATTACCATCGAGACTCGACCAGATTACTGCTTGCAGCCGCATCTTACGGATATGCTTCGCTACGGGTGTACGCGACTAGAAATCGGGGTTCAATCGCTGTACGAGGACGTTGCGCGAGATACCAACAGAGGGCACACCGTGGCAGCAGTAGCGGAGACGTTCTGTCTTGCTAAAGATGCCGGGTTCAAGGTTGTCTCCCACATGATGCCCGACTTGCCAAACGTGGGAATGGAGCGTGATTTAGATCAGTTCAGAGAATATTTCGAAAATCCAGCATTCCGGACCGACGGCTTAAAGATATACCCAACGCTAGTCATTCGTGGCACGGGGCTTTACGAGCTATGGCGCACGGGTCGCTACCAGAATTACACCCCTAACGATTTGATCGATATTGTTGCTAGGATTTTGGCTTTGGTACCTCCGTGGACTAGGATCTATCGGGTTCAAAGAGATATTCCGATGCCGCTGGTTACTTCGGGCGTCGAGAATGGAAATCTTCGAGAGTTAGCACTCGCTCGGATGAAGGATTTCGGCACAACCTGTCGGGACGTTAGAACGCGCGAGGTCGGCATAAACGAAGTGAAACACAAGATTCGGCCAAATCAGATCGAGCTCGTTCGTCGGGATTACACGGCTAATGGCGGGTGGGAGACTTTCCTGGCCTACGAGGACCCGAAGCAAGATATCCTGGTCGCGTTACTTCGTTTACGAAAATGTACCGAGCAGTACACCTACCGTGAGGAATTGACTAGCCAGCAAACAAGTCTGGTTAGGGAGCTTCATGTGTACGGAACCGCCGTACCGGTACACGCTAGGGATCCCAAGAAGTTCCAACATCAAGGCTTTGGAACCCTCCTGATGGAAGAAGCAGAACGCATCGCGCGCGATGAGCACGGAAGCGATAAGATCAGCGTTATCAGCGGTGTTGGAGTAAGAAGCTATTACAAGAAGCTCGGATACTGGTTGGACGGGCCTTATATGAGCAAATGGCTTGATGGTCGTCCGCAAAAGCAGGCTTGAAGATGAGCGTAAATGAACATGCTGCTAAACCCTACACGGTTCTCGTAGAGGAGAACGGAACAGGGGGCTTTAAGACGCCTACACATTACTTACCTACGCACCTGATGCTTCGATCGGCGGCATGGGAGCAGGGTTATCAAAACGAAAGAATCAAGCACGCCCGGTAAGAACCGTCGAAGAGTGCGGGACGTCTCTCGTGAGGCTTTTAGCGCTTAGAGTCCCCCCTCCCTATATATCTCAGGTAGGTACTCGAGATATCTAGGTTACAGAGATATCGAGGATCAATCAAGGCATCAAACACGATCGTGGTAGCGGATAGTGGGTGCCTTAGCTGATTTCCAAGTCCAAACATATAACTGGTCGGTTATTAGCAACAACCATTCTTCATATAGTTTTCGAGCGTGATCGCTAGGACCTCTCGGATTGAAGACGTTTATAGGTAGCTATCGCCATCTTTAGGACTAAGATTAAGTTCTCCAATCAAAAATATACTGGCAGATGCACTCTCGCCCGTGACTAAATATCGCAAGACTTAAGATCTACGTCTAAACATGCTCCACGGCAGCCTCGATCTTTTCTGTCATCAAATCCTTTGCACCTTTCCCTAGAGCCACAGCTGCGACAGCTAACACAACGAATGGAATCACGCTGGCCCATGCTAGTCGATGGGCATAGTCGTACTGCCATCTGCTAGCTTCTACGGCTGCAGCCCAAACTTCTGGTGTCGCCGTACCAACTCCGGACCCTGTCCGCTCAGCAGCTAGTGCTTCCAGTAAATCCGATACGTTGTCTAGGGACAGACCCGAATCAGCAGCTGCGTTTTTAACACCTTCTTCGTAATGACTAGCGAGCCGGCCGTTGATAATGGCGTTTAGAACAGCAGATCCGAAGGCTCCGCCGATAGCACGTGCAGAAAAAGCGAGGCCCGTTGCCGTCGATAAGAAAGCATGGGGTGCGGTAAACTGAACGCAGGCTATGAGGATCGCCGAAGACCCTGATTGACCAATTCCGGCAATTACATTAAGACCAAGCTGTACGGAGCTCCACAAAGGTCGTATGGCGACATAGCAGATGGTTCTGTTTCACGCGCGCTCTTGTTAGCTTTCTATCGTATTCTTCATGGCTACCAGAATACGGGCACAGGTATGACTTACACGACAAGAGATATGGTAAAGGTAACGAGGAGGGGCGTCCTCAAATCCTTATATCTAGTCGCGTACTATGTAACGGGTACAGAGGTAAACATAACGGGGAGCTGGTAGCTGAGCTACCGTACCGAGATACTCTAGGCGTTGTTTTCAAACCCCAAGTTGAGCGCGATCTG
This sequence comes from Daldinia sp. FL1419, assembly GCA_025201765.1. Lineage (NCBI taxonomy): Eukaryota > Fungi > Ascomycota > Sordariomycetes > Xylariales > Hypoxylaceae > Daldinia > Daldinia sp. FL1419. The sequence goes on along the minus strand of MU623522.1, from coordinate 41,891 downwards.
AGGCGCGACAGAGTTGACGGCACCGTAGAAGATCCATCCTTCGACTGCAAAAGCGAAGACCGAGTAAAAAAGGTTAGCGTTCTTCTAAAAGAAGACGTGGGCAATCAACCCATCAGATCGTCCCCTCCACTCTAGTATAGTTACCTAGGTAGTCAGTATATATGCCCAATGATTAATCTTATCGTATATCACGTCGCCGGACACTTAATATCTACTCACCGTAAGTGGCAAAGCTAACTAGTAGCACCAGACCCAAGCTCACTGGCGCCGCGACGTGAGAATTTGACCAAGCGTAAGCTCCCCCGGCCCAATCGACCCGAGTAGCGTAAGAGTTGCGCCACTGACGAAGAGTACGGATCCAACAGGGTCACAAGCCCAAATGTAGCCCTTTAAAGACCTCTTAGGGCACTCGGTGTGCTTTGGCGGCCAGTAGAAACAAAAGAGCCCAACAGCCGTGATGGCGTGAAAGGCGGCTTGCATGCTCTCGTGTACGTAGTGCTGAGAAGGACAATATAGGGGCAGTAGAAAAGTAGTAGGACTAATATATAGCTTACAGTCCACCCACAGCACCTCCTACAAAACCTAGGCCGTTAGCGAGAGCACGGAACTTTAAGAGCAATATTTCAGAAGGAATCGTATGAGCAACAGATATTGTAGCTAACGTGGTCCCAATGAGAATAGCCCCGCCGATGAGCATGCTCATGGATGTTGCCTTGGCGGAGATAATAGCACCCGCGAATGTAATAAGTGGCGGTACTGTAGCTAGATAGTTCCTATCTAGCACGTCCGACAGGCGACCAACTAGTGGCGACAAGACGGACTGCATGAGTAACGGCCCCCAGAGCTTCCAGATTAGTTATGCTGGGTTGGTAGGAGATTGTCAAGCTAGGTAGACACCTGGATGATCCAGCCAGCTATCGAAGCATCTCCTAGGTCCCGGATGATAAATACAATGACCGATCCTACCACCACTACTACGAATACTTGAGCCATAACACTATTCGAGCTATAGTTAGTGATAAAGAGGTGGATGGGAAAATACACCATCAAACTTACGCAAAACAGGTTATGAACACTACCAGCCATATATGAGCCGATTATCAGTACGTCTAGGTATCTAAGTGGAACGAAAAGAAAATAAGCGTAGTTCATACCCATGATCTCCAACCCAGAAGGACGGGGTTGAGTTCTGAACCTTGGGGCTCGCTTCGTATGGATGACAATAACCTCCAACGGCGGCTTCACAAGCTGCCAGGGGGGAAGCTGGGGAAGGATAGCATTGACGTCCAACCTCGGGCTGGATATAATTTGCGTTAGGCTTCGTCGCTATCAGCTTCCCAGAAATCCCGTTAAGATATCTCCGGACTCGTTGGGCTATTTTCCTATTTGGCTAGCTTAAGTTTACCGTCTTTAGCAATCGTGACTTTGGGAGAGGTTGGCAGTTGGATAATGTACGCTGTTAAAATATCAAATATAAAGGTAACAACAAAATCTAGCGACCAGTCCTCTTATATGTATACCCCTATACGTGATGTATATTTATTCGGGTTTTCATTTGTTGGCATTTCTGCCCATGTTAGTAGTTGCTCTAACCGGCCTGATAGACCTATTCTGGCTTTGCGAGACGAGCAGGCTCAAATTACTCGAACCTATATAAACCTTTAAAGCACGCGTAGGAATGATAGAGTGTCAAACAAGATACAATGCATTATTCGCCACCCGCCCCTCCGTCTATCTTAGAGTTATGTAAAACAGCCAGGATGGCTCCCTGATAATCGATGCGGTCCGGCTTAACCACTACCACGCACGCTTCGACACGTACTTCCCCCTTGTCCGAATATAGCATCTAATACTCTCGGACTTTGGCGATATGTAACACGTGAGGTTCGTCGAGGCCCGTACCATATCTAATGACCCGCCCCTTCTATATTTGCGCACGAAATAAGCTGCTTATAAAAGATCCCGCTTGACGAAAGCCTCCCTCATCGCGCGTCCCAAGCCGGCGGGAGAGCGTTCTACTACTACACCGGCCGCTTCGAGCGCTTTAATCTTGGAGTCTGCTCCGCCCTTGCCACCCGACACGATGGCACCGGCGTGACCCATTCGTCGTCCCGGGGGAGCGCTGATACCGGCGATAAAGCTGACGACGGGCTTGCCGCCGTTAACGGTGTTGTTGGCTTTGAGGAAATCCGCGGCATCCTCTTCGGCCGAACCACCAATCTCTCCGATCATGATGATGCCGTCTGTTTCCTCGTCCTTCAAGAAAACCTTGAGACAATCGATAAAGTTCGTCCCGCTGAAAGGATCGCCGCCAATGCCGACGACGAGAGATTGGCCAAGGCCAGCCTGAGTGGTCTGGTTGACAGCTTCGTAAGTCAAGGTGCCGGAACGAGAGACGATACCGATACGACCACGCTTGTGGATAAAGCCGGGCATGATTCCGATCTTGCACTGGCCGGGAGCGATGATACCGGGGCAGTTGGGACCGACAAGGCGAGTCTTGGTCTGAGACTTTAGGATATCGGTAATGCGGACCATATCTAGAAGACGGTTAGAGAGAACCGAAGCTTAAAGGTTATATGATTTGGCATACCATGCTGGGGGATTCCCTCGGTGATACAAACGACGAGGGGGATCTCGGCAGAGACGGCTTCCTCGATACCAGCAGCAGCTAGGGGCGGGCTAAATACGAACATCAATTAGCAACTCACGCCCCGATTCCTCTACTTTTTCGTGTCGATATCGATGCTTACGGTACGAAGATAGCGGTAGCAGTTGCACCAGTCTCCTTCACGGCCTGCCCGACGTTGGCGAAGACGGGAAGACCGAGATGTTCCTGGCCAGCCTTCTTGGGGTTTGTGCCTCCGACGACCTTGGTTCCTGTTTGCAGGTTTTCTATTAGACGTATTCGTCTCGCAGATATTTATCGCGAAACTGGAGCGCAAAGGATATAATTACCATATTCGATAGCTTGCTGGGCGTGGAAGCTGTTGAAAATCCGAATATCAGCATGGGCATTCTTGCGATATGTGATAGAGACCAAGACGACGTAGCGTTCGCCGAGCGCCTAACTTTGAGATGGCAGAGAGCGCTTACGTTCCCTGCTTTCCGGTGAAGCCCTGGAATATGACCTTGGTGTCCCCGTTGATGCGCAGGTTATCGATGGTCTGAGAATAAGGAGAGGTTGTAGAACTGTAGGCTCGTCGGGAGAGTTGGCGCAGGACGGCAGCGCCTGGCCGCAGATGTCTCGAGAAGGCTTGCATCCTGTAGCAATTGACCTATGGGAAGCTGTAAAAGAGCATCCGACAGATTAAGAGCTCGAGTGTACGAATGTACGTGAGGAGGTAAGGAAGGACGAAAAGTTGAGACGAGTTTTATTTGGCGATGATGGAAAAGAAGGTTTAAAGCCTTTCAACTTCTATCGAAAGCTAATTGCAAACCGTTGTAATGCCGCAGTTCCTTCCAAATCGACACCAACCCGGAAAACTGCACATGCACTGGCCACATGCACCTTTTTTTTCTCTAGTTAATGTTTTATTATCTTGCATGGATACCTCTATCTTAGGTACATTCGGCTTGGGCAGGTACTAACTCTTAGCTTGTACATTCGCGGGAGATTTGGATGTTCCGGTACATTCCGATGTCTTTTAGTACTATGTACCTATGTAGGTAGGTACCTAGTATGATATCACTTGTACTTAGCCTCAAGGTATGCACCGAGGTACTTGGAATATTTTGAATGTGTCCTGCCAGAAAAAAGCTGGCGCACCCACTACTGAAATATACAAGTACGTTTTACTTTTAATAACTAACAATTCAAACATGAAATCTACTGCCCAAAATTCATTTTGAAATATGAGTAATTAAATTAGTACTAATCATATTGATATTTATTATAATATTAGAATTGTTATTTCATATCAAGTTTTTAATATGAAGTAGTTATTAGGTTAGGGATTATGGTGTAGTTTAGTAGGTGCGCCACCTTTTTGACGTCTTTTTGGCCGCTGCAAGTTGTACTTACTTACATAAGCTACATGTATGTACATACATGTAAATCTTGGCATGTGCACGCGTTTCCTCTCTGGAGCCTGATCCTCCACGCCTACAATCCCTAGGTTTTAGAGGTATGTACCTGAGCTGGGGCCAATTAGGTATGCTAGCGTCAGCGAAGCTTCGTACTATCTCTTACCACTTAACAACTTCAACTTCAACATCAACATCAACTCTCAACCTCTCTATTTTCTATCCGTCATCACCACTATAGACGAACTTCACCATCAGCTTTTCGCCTTTTTGGCGGTGGTCATAATTCGTCTGTCGTATAAGCTACCCGAAGATCGAGGCTCGTAACAGGTTACCTTACGTATTACATCCCGGCCTGGGCAATAGCTTCTCAAGATGGTAAGTTTAATACGACTATCGCTGCTCATTCATCCGTCCTTTACTAATACGATTTGCGCATTCAGGGTCAAAACCAGTCTGGAATGGGCGGTGCCGGCCAGGATGGCAAAGATGAAAAGGATAAGAAGGTACGTTAATAGATATCTGGACCCCATAGACAGATAAGTTTCAAGATTTACGTCGTTTCGATTTCTAACTGGCATATTTTAAACAGAAGGAGAAGCCAAAGTACGAACCGCCACCCCGCCCGACCACTCGTATCGGACGTAAGAAGAGAAAGGCTGCGGGTACTTCTGCGGCCGCCAAACTTCCCGCCGTCTACCCGACCAGCCGATGCAAGCTTCGTTTGCTCCGAATGCAACGCATCCACGACCACCTACTGCTTGAGGAAGAGTTCGTCGAGAACCAGGAACGTCTGAGAAAAGCAAAGGCCGCCAAGGATAATACCGGCCCCGCTCCCGATCTCGACGCACCTGACCGTATGGCAGACGAGCGCGGTCGAGTTGACGACATGCGAGGAAGTCCCATGGGTGTCGGTACCCTTGAGGAGATGATTGACGATGATCACGCCATTGTCTCTAGCACAACCGGCCCCGAATATTACGTCAGCATCATGAGTTTTGTTGACAAGGATTTGTTGGAGCCTGGAGCCTCCGTGCTATTGCATCACAAGAGCGTCTCCATCGTTGGCGTGCTCACGGATGACACGGACCCGGCCGTCAACGTCATGAAGCTTGACAAGGCGCCAACCGAGTCTTACGCCGATATTGGTGGGTTGGAGCAACAGATTCAAGAAGTGAGAGAGTCGGTCGAATTGCCGCTCCTTCACCCCGAATTGTACGAGGAAATGGGTATCAAACCTCCGAAGGGCGTCATACTCTACGGTGCTCCCGGAACCGGCAAGACATTACTGGCGAAGGCCGTAGCGAATCAAACATCGGCCACGTTCTTGCGTATCGTCGGAAGCGAGCTGATTCAAAAGTATCTGGGTGACGGACCGCGTCTCGTGCGACAACTTTTCCAAGTATGGCAACAGCAGCACCGGAATCTCGAGATCGCATTATGCTAATATCATCGTGTTAGGTTGCGGCGGAAAATGCCCCTTCTATCGTATTTATCGATGAGATCGATGCCATTGGTACGAAGCGATACGATTCGACATCGGGCGGCGAGCGTGAAGTTCAGCGAACCATGTTAGAGCTCCTTAATCAACTGGATGGTTTCGACGACCGTGGCGACGTCAAGGTCATCATGGCAACCAACAAGATCGAAACTCTGGACCCCGCGCTGATCCGACCCGGCCGAATCGACCGAAAGATCCTCTTCGAGAACCCGGACCAGAACACGAAGCGCAAGATCTTCAATCTCCACACGAGCAAGATGAGTCTAAACGAGGATGTCGACTTGGACGAGTTCATTAGCCAGAAGGATGATTTATCCGGGGCTGATATCAAGGCGATATGCTCCGAGGCCGGCCTGATGGCTCTGCGTGAACGTCGTATGCGTGTGCAAATGGCGGACTTTAGAGCTGCAAGGGAGAGAGTTCTCCGTACCAAGCAAGAGGGGGAACCCGAAGGTCTGTACTTGTAGCGAATTAGTATATTCTGTGCAGCGTGAAGGGGGGACGTGCTGCGGCGGGTTTGCGTCGACAGCGATATCAGCGTTGTAGCTGTTAAAATATAGCTACGATAATAAGGAGACGTCAGTTGTAAATGATTGCTCTACGGTTACCTGTGACCCCGACGTTTACTCTCTCCTTACGTTCTAGTTTTCGTCCATTGCAAGGTGATCTCCTCGAGCATCCAAGTAACTAACCTAACCTAGGTGTCTAACGTTAGTATTGTTAATATTGCTCACTTGAGGAGGTATGAGGAGGTATGAGGAGGTAGGTACCAGGTAGCTCTGATAGCAGTTCACCTTTTAAGGAACGTAACTTTAGTACATAACGATCTAACCTAACTAAATACAGGTAAACGTGCGGATTCATGCTATTGGTTGTAATCCCGCGCCCGTCCTACCCACGTTTTGTCATCTGAGCTTACCCTAGGTTAGGTAGTTTTGAATATGACGATGACATCAAGTCATTGTCCCCCCCATCACGTTCGATACGAATGATATACCCAAGTACTCGGCGCCCAACTTTATCTACATATTCTCTGGGTCATCTCGCCCACCAGGATATATCAACTTTGAAGGAGTGCTGATATCCAATAAATTACTAACCTACCTAGGTTACTCGTTGCTTGGGCTTAGGTTGAGAGGTAACCCGTTAAGCCGGTGATAAATAAATACCTGACCTTAGGTTAATATCTAAGCCACTCTGATACGCGTACAGGTCCGTGTTCTGGTTGGGATTGCGACTCTATTCTTTTTCTTTTTAGCAAGTTCCTTTTTCTAATAAGTTGGGCAGTTGGGCGGTCTTTTCTATCCGTTTGAACTTCTCGGCAGATCACTTGTAGTTCATATGTTCATATATCGTAACTACATCTTATTACGTACCGCCTAAATCATATAGTTGCCTCGTTTAGACATTGTTTGACCTCACCATGAGTGCGCATCCTAGCCATTCGCCTATTCCAGGTCAGAATCCCGACTACTACGCTGAAGTAGAGAGCGGCGCTCCCCAGCCGACTACAACCGAACCCAGCACGATCCAGCAAGGTCAATATCCTCCTCCTCCTCCTCCTCCTCCTCCTCCTCCGGGACCCCCGCCATCCTCCGGCACCGAGACGACATATTACCCACCCCCGCCGCCTGGACCTCCTCCTGTAACTCAGCAATACGATCATTACCCGCCACCCCCCGGTCCTCCACCTTCAAACTTAGAGCAGCAATACTATCCACCTCCGCCGCCGGGTCCTCCTCCGAACCATGTCTACACACCTCAGGAAGATTCAAACTACCCACCCCCTCCGAGCTATTCGGAAGTCGAATCCGGATCCGGACCCGGCATCATCGTAACTGACGAAAAACCACCAATCCTTCCGCCACGCCCCGTCTCGTCGCAAGGAGGGCCAACACCGAGCTTTCCTCCACCTCCCACCGAAGCCTCGGTGCCCCAAGCAGCTATAAGTCCTCATCCTCAGCAACAACACCAGCAGCAACCCCCTACGGCAGATGCAAATGCTCCCTCTTCATCGAAATCGGGGGGGTTCGGGCGCAAACTATATCAATGGGGGATCAAGGTCGGCGCTCCCATCAACAAGTTAACAAACAAGCTTGGTTCCGAAGCGTTCTTCCCCTCGACTATGGATAAAGAATGCGACAAGGCAGCGCGCATTCTGAAGAGCTTTTGTAGTACGTTACGTCGCTTATAAAATTAAATTTTATACCGTTCGAGACTGGCGAGTCTAATATGTATCTATAGAAGATGGCTTTTACGCCGCCGCAGCTACGCCGGCTCAAGGCACCCCGTCCACCGGCCCAAGCGGCAAATCCAAAGCCCTGGTCAAGATCCCGCAGTCTGCGATCGCTAACGCGAAGGGGCTGGCCATTTTCACCACCTTCCGAACAGGATTTCATATTTCAGGAGCAGGAGGCTCGGGGCTCGTCGTTGCTCGGCTTCCGGATGGTTCTTGGTCGCCCCCAGCGGGGTTTTTGGTACATACGATAGGCGCAGGCATCGTTGCCGGGCTTGATATTTATGACTGTGTGTGCGTGCTTAACACTTCTACCGCCGTGGACGCTTTCACAAAGCCTCGGTTAAGCTTGGGAGGCGAAGTCGCTGTCGTGGCCGGGCCTATAGGCGCGGGAACAAGCGTCGAGGCTGCGCTCGGAAAGGGAGTCAAGCCCGTATGGAGTTATATGAAGTCGCGGGGCTTGTACGGCGGCGTACAGGTTGACGGTACAGTAATCGTACAGCGGCCCGACGCGAACGCCGCCTTTTACGGAGCGGAAGCTATCAGCGTGGAAAAGATTCTAAAGGGCGAGGTTGGGGATTGTAAGAAGAACGAGAAGAGCAAAAGCGAAGATCTGGTGACATGGCCCGAGGGCGGCAAGCAGCTTATGGAGGTATTAAAGGCGGCTGAGGGTAAGCGTGCCGACGAGGGGATTATGAACGAGCTTGGTAGCCAGCCTACCCCTGGGGATCTCGCTCCAACACCTACCCCTTCGCCAGGTCCCGAGCAGCAGCATTTCCCTCGGAACGCAGAACCAAATACGGGAGGAAAAGAACGATATGCCTAGGTTGAGTCTGCATTATACACCTAGAGCAAGGACTAGGGGGATTAAGACGACGAGGAATTAGCTACGGGTAGCTATATTTCGTGGCAAACTATCCTAATAACCTCATATATCCAAACAAACACCACCCAAACTTGCACCATTAATTAGATAAATTCTTTCTTAGGATGTGACATAAAATAAATCAACACCTCTTACGAACCATCGAGTACTTAAGTGCCGACCCAAACCCCAGCGGAATAAGAAGATCAGCGGCCTCGTTAATTTATCTCATATTCCTTACAACAAGCTATAGAACAAGTTGCAAGCTCAAGTCTACCCTAAGGCGTGTAAAGGCTTTGCGGAAAATCTTCCTCTAACTTTGCGCTGACCTTGTCTTTCAATAAAAGCCATCTACGAGCTTTGCTCTCCGAATAGCATCAGCAAATCTTTTAATTGCTTCCACTAGCACTACCTCTTCGTTCCATGCCCAACATAACCTGGTGCCCAAGTTGAAACTCGACTGCGCTCTTGTAAGACTCTCATCGTCTCCCTTAACAGCGAAGATTTCGCCCGACGCAATATTCAGGTCGTATTCTTCGCGGCCAATCTGGATAATTTTAGCTGCCAAGGGGAATTGACGATCGTCTGGGAAGTCTATGTAAAGGAAAAATCCTCCGGATAGTGTAGTAGGCACACTATTGCCCTTGTCATCTCTAGCAAATACCTCGTACGGTTTCCCGCTGGATATCCTAACCCCAAGCGGATATAGATAGGTCTCGATGGCTTTAACAAGGGCCTTGGATCTTTGTCTGTAGGTCGGAATCAAGGTGTTCTGTATGTGATCCTCCAGGATCCCCGAAGCTAACATCTCATCAATTAAGAAGGAGGTATATTGAGCCTGACAACCGCCGGACATGGTGGCCCCCCTAGAATCCAGGTTGTCAAAAACCACCCCTAGCTGTTCGAGGATGCGCACTTACACCGTGGATAGCCCGTGTATGAAGTTGGGCATCGCCTCGCACCACCCCACGCGGAGGCCGGGCGCAGCCAGCTTCGAAAAAGACCCGTTACTTACCGTGTTCCCCCATTCGCTCGATCCAGGCATCTGCCGGTCGATATCAACAAGTCTTGGGGGCAATTCTAACCCTTCATGCGAAACCTCTTCATCTGACGGCCAGGCAAGAAAGTCGTAAACATCGTCCGCGATCAGAAGAATATCATACTGACGCGCTAATTCGACCAGGGCTACGCGGTGATGCATCGACATTGTCTTTCCACTAGGATTTGATAAAGTCGGAACCACGTATAAGACGTATTTGAAAAGTTTCCCATATCCCTGGGCGGCGCATTTGGTAATAGATGCGTCGGTATCCGAGTCATCACCAGCCTCGTCGTCTTCTCTTAGCCGGTCACGTAGACACTCTAGGTCAATACCCTCATCATCTTCGGGGACGCCTCGCATTTTCTGACCGAAACCAGCGTCGAGAAAGGTTTGGACGGCAAGAAAGTAAGTAGGTTCTACCATGAATATGCGTCGTGTGTACGACGGATCCACGAACTTGTGCAGAATTCCAGCAAGCGCCCCCGAGGCCCCGTTGGTAACGATGATCCGATCTTTAGTGATGTTACCGGGTTTGGGACGGTATTTACGACTAAGCCAAGCTCCGACGTGCTCGCGGATATCATCCTCACCATGATCGGGTCCGTACGTCAATGCCAGATCCGATTTCTTGGGCTGCGACAGGACCGTTTGAGATGCTACCGCCAACTTATCCGCCGCTTGCAACCTAGGCGTCGGCCGGCCAATTAATAGGTCAATCGGTCCCATTTTGGCGAATCTATAGATATGACGATATGACATGGGTACGACTATGTACGACTATGTACGGGTACGACTATAGGTACGACTACATAGGTTGCGACTAACCCGGGTGCGACTCAAGTGCGGCCCCAAGAAGAGAAGATGGGGCAAGTCGAGCCACAATAGTTTATGGGTTTATTACGTTCGACCCACAAGCACTCCGTCTTGGAAAAGGCGTATTAGATCGAATTCGAGCTAGTTTCGGTGCCTTACTTCATTCCTACGTACGTCCGTGCATATATACCTATATAAGGTAGGTATCTTACCTATACCGTATAACCTAACCGGTTAGAATAGATCAACAGTTCTTATTATTACTCTCCATAGCTGAAGAATATGGCATCGTAACGCGTATCAAGGCATCATCTCGGCATAAACTGGGCGTCACAACACGAACAATGATGTATCACGACAATGAACGACCGATGTATGCCTTGATAGCCAGAGAAATAGCACGGTAGCGAAACCCACATCAGATCTTGACGATCTCGACGACGATCTCGACGACGATCTATTTCGATGGCACCCTATGTACTGTAGATAGATTGCACCCTATCAGATACGGGAATGCCTATAACACAAACGCGGCCAGTTTGCTTTTACTAGTCCCCCAGGAGGCCAATTCCCTCATTTACGTAGAAGGTAACCGGACAATTATACTATTACCTATAGCCATGCATGGACCGACGCTAGAGCAGCCACGAAGAGCGTTAACCCGGTCGATCCACGATAGACAACCCCGGTAGATGGAGGCCCGTTTCCGGTCTCTTCGTTTGCCCGGATGCAGGACAGTTGAACGAGAGGCGAGGTTTCTTCGGGGGCCTTCGCCCGCGTGTTCCAACCCCAGACCGTCAATATAGGCCAGACCTGCTTGACGGCGTCATCACGCGCCGTTTCATCCGCAGCATCGTGAGCCTCTGAGGCTGTAGCAAAAACCGCTGTACCGTTAACAGAACTCAAAGGGAGCTCTGTAGTCTAGGTGTGTAAGCAATACGCCGATTTGTACTTGCAATTCTGGAAGGGATACTAACGCTGTATCTCGAAGCTAGCCGTATCAACGGAACTTCCGCAACTCGAAGGTGTAGACGGCCGAGCATAGCAATCTTGGTTCCGAGAGAACTTATCCGCGTAGGCATTTTGGAGATCGGTAATGCATTGGGACGATAGGAAACCACACGTTCCATTATCTGCAGTCGACGAATCCTCCTGGGGACCGTTCGGTATCACGGCCACGCATATCTTCCACGTAGTCTCGTCAATGGCGGACTGGTTTCGAAATGCCGCTTGGATATTGTCGGGAGCCTTGAGGAAGATGCTAGTTCCCGTGAATGTCTTGCCAGTAGCATTACTTGGGTTGATCGTCTGAGAGTCAGGAATATCGCTGCTAATATTTGCGGAGAGCGTCCAACCATCTACCTCCTGGCTTGGCCATTTTTGCGATATATCGAAACCAGCTACGGAGAAGCTCCCCGTCGTATTGGGTTGTGCGAGGTTTCGTTCCCACGTTACCCTGTCGAACTGTACAGCATTACCAGTGACTAATGTGCCACCTCCAGGCCACCCCACGAGGGCCATAGCCTTTGAAGAAAGGTTTAACGCGAAAAGCGCACTTGTGGTTTTCGGTAATACCTTATGCATCGTCACATTCTCTTCCAGGTATTTTCACCTTATTTAGGTAGGTACCTAGCTATCATATAGTATAAGCACCAGGAGGGAGAGTAAGGATTATATAGGTAGGTAAATCAAGAAAGACCCAAAACATAGCTTAAATCAGGTGGTTATATTCGAGTGATCACGCCGGTACGAGATTCTGGTCACAACGTAGCACGATGATGCAGTTAACCTCAAGCATGCATCTCGAACCGCGAGTCGGATCGCTCCTACGATTAGAATCCTTGCTCCGATGATCAACCGCATGACTATGGTGTGTCGACCCCAAGATGTTGGTTGGTAGAGGACGTCGTAAAGACATGCAGAGGCGCAGTGCTATTTGTTTCATGTTTACCTCTCCCTAGCTATTTCGTACCGCTCTATACTTTCAATTGGCTATTGTACAACTCTGCGTGCCTATCCCTCGGCCAAACTTGGGGTCCCGAAAGATCGTTCAGGCATCTCTACTACGACATCTTGCCTGGAGGATATAAGAGTGCGTGCCCTTGGAAATCCCTGCCTCATCATTACTTCGAAGATTTCTCATTAGTGACTACCTATTCAAGTCCTTTTCTCAGCCATGAATACAGGAACATACAATATAAAAAGAAACAAGGATATTAATGTATAGATACAGCTTAGTTGTCACTTCAAAGCTAGCCCGTGAGCGTAAAATTCCTATCGTGCTCATATACCTACCTAGTTCATAGAGGATTAAGACATCCCAAGCGTATCCTTGGTAGACTAGGTCCTAGCTTCAACTATTTAAACACAATTCCGCGGGAAATACCCTCGTCAAGGTCCATCTTGTTGAGCACGTACCTATAAGGAACCATAAACAGCACTCCAGACCTCACCTAGGCTTTCTAATCACATATTCTTCATCTTGAATAGGGCTACCTCGTGTAAAGGATATTCACGGGAAGATTATTTTACTCTACACCTCGAGTGGAGCTTAGAGTAGGTATAAACAGTAACCGACCTCGGTTGTAGATATATTGATACCTTAAGGGGCAAGTAAATTGTCGACGCTACGGCTATCGGGTATGTGCTCGGCGCGAGACGCCATTAACCGTCCCATCAAATTACCCATCTCAATATCCGTAAATCTTACCTGCTCTGCTTCGAGAGATGATTAAACACGAGGCTTAATTTGAAGCCTTGCCTTCCGGGTCTAGGTATGTCCCACTCTGGGAATACCCTATTGCCTCGAGTGGTCTTATAAGAAACAAATACACGGTTGGGTTCGTTTCCTACTTACCTAGGGGCCGGAGAGAAGCATTAGCCGCACTGCTATTGCCTCCGCGCCTTTCCCTTTTGTTTTAATGAGATATATAGGAGTTACGATCAAATCTCCCCGTAAGCTGACACCCCTATCGAGCTTCTAATGGGCATTTAAGGCGCGGAAATTAGGTATCTCCTATTAATAATACTGCTCGGCAGTCCCTCGTGGATCCACGGTACCTTTGGAGTTAGGAGAAGCGACAAAGAAAGACACGACAAGGCGTAATACAGTTTGAGATGTGACTCGGACTATGCTCGACAAACACGAAGTTTGGACCCCCTTTGCTTCTTCTATATTACTCATAGCGTTTTCATTCACCGGCTCGCCGAGTTCCAAACGAATATTAGAGACCGAAACCGAAACCGACAGCTCAGAGCACGCCAGAATGGAGATTCTAGATCCCCTTGCCATCAAAGCGAATGGGAATACAGAGCTATATATCGCGGTTTCTTAGTCACTCTGAATCATCACACCCACCAGGCCCCTTCTGCAATAATACCCAACCCATCTATTCAACTGTTGTGATGCCGTGAGCCTACCCTAAAAAGGCAAATGATTTACCAATTTCCAGTGTAAAGACCCAATGTATAAGATAGAAAAGGTAGGCTACATTATCATTTTTTCGATACTAGTGTCAGAGATGGCCACTAGAAGCAGGGCGGAGTCGTAAATGTGGCTATGTGTTGTTTTCGTTTCTGCTCTAGACACTGCCTCAATTCAAGCTGCTGTTCGATTCTGAGACCCTCTTCCCACTAACCGACGTCAGACGCATCCTAATGAAAGGATGATATAGTAAAGTAGGACTTTGCTATTGGCCACGAAAGCTGCTCGAACCTCGTAACCGATCGAAAGAACGAACCGGTCACGTTTCTACCAAAGTATACCAAGAACATTAGTAGTCCTTATAGCAGTAAATCAAAGGAAATATCTAATTGCCTTCTCGCATACCAGAGAGGTAGTCGTGCTAAAGTTGAGAAACTCTTTCGATGAATTTTGCCAATGCATTTAAGTGCTTTCAAGACAGGTAAACTGGCCTTTGCGTCTATGGCATCTGTTAGAATTACGCTATTGTGTAGCCGTATGTCTCGCGGCATCCTCATTTCTCTGTTTTTACTATCCATCATTTACTATATTCGCTACCCATCCGTACCACAAACAGCCTCTATTCCACCCCTGACCGGTTCCGTATCGCTACTACAGCTTAGTCGACCAGCCTCCCCTACATCGAGCACCCAGAACGACACCTTGGTAATATTCCAGGTAGAGACAGCTGACATTCTGGAGAAATTGCCGATTCAGTTCAAAACAGTCCTTAATTGCGTCCCGAACTACGTTATATACTCGGATGTGGAAGAAACCATAAACGAACAGCATATCTACAACTTTCTCGACCAGATCAACGAGACTTTAAGAGACACAATATCTGAAATTGAATTATATAACCGGCTCTACGCCAATGCAAGAGAGGAACTAGAACATCAGACAAGCCGGCTGGATAGTACTCCACATTCCTTGGGCAGGAAACTACGAAAATGGAAGCTCTTACCGATAGCCGAAAAAGCGTTACGATACATGTCAGACGCAAGGTGGTTTGTGTTTCTCGAGGTTGATACTTACATGATATGGGGGAACGTACAAGAATATCTCACCCAGATCGATGCTGAGCAACCGCAATACCTTATGGGTAATATGCTCAGTAATCCAGCTATGAAAGAGGTAGTGGAATACTGGGCAAGCTACCAAAAAGAATGGCACCAAGACCCAAACGCGCGTGAAGCAGAGAGAATAATGGGAATGACCCTAGGGGATGCGCTTCGGGGCGTAGAGAGCAACCCATCCCCATCCCGCGTATTTCCATACCTACGGGTTAACGAGCTGAATAATTTCGACTGGACTACTTTGGAACCCGAAGAAAGTACCCAATGCTATGCGCCAATAACCGTCCACAACATGATTAAGGAAGAGTTTAAGACCATGTAGAAATTTGAACAAGAAGGGCTACATCAAAATCCTAACCGGGGCCGCTTGACCCTCCGAGATATATTCAAACGCCTAATATATCACCAGATCGAGACAAAGAAGAGAAATTGGGATAATTTATCAGTCGGAGTCGAGTATAGCAATAAGTCGCTACAAAGACCGCCGAAAAAGGAGAAGGATCTTCTCTCGCCGGTTGAGCAACAGGCACAACTGTCTTTCGAGAAATGCCGAGACGCGTGCGAAAGTGAACCGGCCTGTATACAGTTTTCATATGCTCGGGGAAGTTGTGTAACTTCTACTAGTTTACGGTTAGGACATACGACAGATACTAGATGTGAGAGTTCCTCAAGAATCGGTGAGAGTTGTAATGAACAAGGCTCATCAAAAATAAATGGGGGAACATATCCGGAGGAAATACAGTCAGGCTGGATTGTGAAAAGAGTTTCCTCGTACTCCCAGAAGCTAGATTTGGCGTGCGACGGCAGAGAAAGCACATTGGATCATGAAACAGAAGACGGCATATAAGCGATAAATATAACATAAGGGGTCCCATAAATAATCGAATCTAATTACGGACGAGAACTGCCCCTGCTTCCCTAATTCTTCTCCAGAGGTCTTCACCGAGCATAGCTGGGGTGAGGCAGCCTCCGGTACGTTGGCTTACTAGATTTCTCGTGTATAATAATGACGCGGCTCCTTGCGCTAGAAAGAGAGCAGTGGTATGGTACCCGCCCGAGGGATACGAAAATTTCGCATACGCACGGGGCGCGTCGTCGCTACTCGTGTCCGCGATAGCTACAGTCTCAAACTTTAGTCGTGACTTGCGTTCTTTCTCGATATCGGGCCCCTCACCCGGTTTCGGGAAGAATAATCCCAGGATACGCCTTGAGGGACTAAAATTCAGGGCGATCCTCAAGAATGGACGTGTAAGCTTGCGAAATATTCCGTCTACTACCGATGAAACTTTGTTGTACTCATTGTAACGAAAGTTTGGCCGTATCCTTGGCCCGTATCTTGTAACAGGGCCCACGTCCTGTGTACCAATGCTCGACTCTCTTCGGCAGCAAATGATGAGTCGGATAGCAGCCCTAGGGTTGGGTCCTTACGGAGCCCGAGAAAATTGGCGGGCGCGGAAGTCTGTGGTCTCTTGATAGGTGATAAAACCCACGCTTGTCTTGTCTCCCCGACGACTTTAGGGTCATAAGTGCTTTCTGCTAATAATGAACTAACCGTGCCGCCGCTCACGCCGGCCCTATTAGAAGTTAGAGCAAGAGACTAAGTGAGAATGATGTGGTTTAACACCTACTCGAATTCCGTTAGAGAAAAGACCAATTCCTTCGTCTTGAGGGACGTCTTCTGAGCCAGTTCCCGCGTCGCGGCCCAAGTCAGAAGATCTTGCGGCCCGGCAAATACTCCGCAGAGGTGAATCAACTGGGGATGATTTATGTTAGCAACGTAGGATCTCGCTTCGGATGGGCGAAATAGATTACTTACGGCAATACTAGCATTTGCAGCCGCTTCGTGATATTTGTCGACAAAGGTACGCAGCAGTGGTATATCCTCGGCTCTATCCATCTACGTCAGAAAGAAATTACTTCGCAAGGAGATTCTGAGTGTTCAGTAAAACACGCACACGTCAATATAATCTGTGCGATTGTCAAGACAAGATTTCACAATTTGTTCTCCGACCTGCCAGTATAAGACCACGCTTATGCAGACTTTACTATTCTTAACGACAGAATCAAGATGAGCAAGATCATCAAATGAAACTGCTTCGATCTCTATACGACCCTCCTTAGCTGGTAAGTCCAGCGCAATAGGCGTAGTTAGGTGGGGTGACCATCTTACCTGGCTGTACACGCTCCGGATCTAGATCTTTTAGCTTGGTAGCTAGGCGTTCCAATTTAGACCACGATCGACCGGCAATGACCCATCGTAGATTGGTAGGCAGATGCCGGGTAATGTATTCGGCGGTTAACGACCCGGTGTAACCATTAGCTCCGAATAGGAGGATATCGTATTTTCGGGAAGCTCTTCGCTCTTGAACTGCTTTGTCCATGATGCCGGTATTGAGAATATGAATCTCGATGCGCAAGGGAGCTGGTTCTTGGTGATATGGAAACTCTTTTAATATACTCGATCTCCGTCACTATCCCGAATATTGCCAAGTCGGCCAAAAAGAAGCAGGAGATCGGGTGAATTGATTTTGTCCCATCGTCGCGAAATATGGCCTGTGCGTTCTCTTTCCAGGTATTTCGGACGAACCTCTGTATATCGTCTTATTCATCCTGTTTTGAAAGATTGATAAATATCTTATAGCTGGATATGAATCCGTAGATATGTCTTCCAGTCCAAAATGTCCCCGAAGCCGGCCTAATTTTTAAGCCGATTTAATACGAAACGGCGCACTCTTTGCGCATATGGTCGAGTATTGCGAGTAGAGCACCTAGGTGCCTTGTAGCGAAACGCTCTGAATTAAACGCTAAACCTGCTGATACTTCGGATCGAATTCTATTAAAATTATGAACTCACGTAAACCAGTTGAGACCCATTATGGTAGGCCTTTTGATATAATAGGGCCCAAGATGTTATGGCGTGATCGATGGTAGATGGAATCGAGGTTATATTATAATTGGGGCCTCGAGTATATCCCTCTGCGACAACAAGGTAAAGCCACATAAAGGGTCATCGGTGGTATAGAGCGTAAAGAGACGAATACCTCAAGTTTCTCCATATTATAGCGTCTTCGGTCATCAAGTAAGGTCAGCCTCTCTTTGCCGACTTCGTAATATAGCTTTGATACAGTCGACATTATCGACTCCTATCAAATTCCGTTGCTCGTCTTTAATATTCCACACGTCTTCGATGTCCTGCTTGATCCTTCGCAGCGAGGGAAGACGGCGACTATCGTACATAGCATCGATCCTGTCTCGTACAAATTGACGCTGTTCCGTATCGATAGATTCGCACCCAGCAGTCCAGAGCGGCCACACCTGGGCTGAAACAAGAGGTGAGCTAACCGTAACGAGGCCGAGGTGAGCAAGGCAGCTTCGGGCATGCTTTAACGCGGATGGATCTGGCGCGCCCTTGTTATACCAGACCCGATATAGATAGATGAAGGCGGCATATCTATAGGCCTGGACCGTATGTTCCATATCTCCCATAGTACCCTTAGTCTGCCCGAGCTCGTTAAGAACATTTTCAACTGCGTGACCCCAAGCATCGATACGCGTTGGGTCTTGGTTGCGCATCCTACTGATCTGACCAACAACCTGTAATACGGAAGTGAGTTCCTTCATAGATTCCACGCCCTCGATCGGGAACTCGCCATCAAACTCCAAAACCGGACTCTTCCCCCGAGAGACTGAGGCCAGTATGTCATGATAGGAACATAGACTCAAGAGGAATGACGCCCTGGAACTGCTCAATTGATTGATCCCAGCCTGGTTGATGATTGCCTTTGCTCCGGATAGATGATCGACCCCGGAATCCACCGTAAAGAGTCTGTCCGATACTTGAAGCATTATAATGGTAGCAAGCGACAGCTCGGGGTTTTCGGTTTGAATTGTTTGCCGTAGTGAGGAGACGGCGGCGAGTCTATAGCGGGTGGCTAAAGTATGAAACGAATTTTCGCTTCTTAGTATTGCTAGATGACAAGCTGCAATCGAGCACAAGATAGACCGTAGAGCTATAGAACGAGGTACCATCGGGGTTAAGTGAACGAGGAATGGATTTTGAGGAGTCGACACCATCGATACCACCGTAACCAACGTCGTCGCCCAATGGTGAAGGAGATATCGATTCGTCGGGTGGACATCACTTGGTATAATACGCGATGGGTCAGATCCTATTAGCGGGCCCAGAGAATTCACGGATTTGCTTGAAGACGTTTCATCGCTAGGGTGTTCATTTTGTAGGCGTGTGTTTTTGGTCCTCTTCGACTTTGGCACGCCTTGAAGAGGTTGCCATTTAAGTCTAACTCCGTAGCCTTGGCACGTCTTTTGGAGTCGAATACACCTCCCACAGAATGGTTTTTGCTCGTCGCACTTGTAACCATCCTCTCGACAGGTGTAGCAACCGGTTCTCGTCCTCGGGAATGGCATATTGCAATGGTATTATGAATGCCGGATAGGGTGGCACAAAGCTGAGTTGAGATTAATAGTGATAGTGGATGGGTAGTCCCCTAATGGATAATAGACGGTGGAGACGCGACAAAAGACGATGGTACGGCGCCCCCGGATTTCACTAGTCAGGGAGTTCTAGAATACCACAACCACCTGGGCGTCACGATAGTCATTCGTACTCGATACTCGTACATATTTCGATAGCATCTGAGGTCTATATATGTGGTAGTTTGTAAAAATTAATTTGGTTAATTGCTAACTTGATTGTTGATGATGTGTTTAGTAAGTTAGAGGTAGGTGAGGTAAGTGGGTGAAAAAGTTTTATATACTTCGAACCTCCTTAGTTAACCTTAATATGTACTCAAATTCAAAAAGGTAGGTTACCTAATCTTACAACGCCCAACAATCCAATTTAATATCTAAAATTATTAAACTGTTATTTGAAAGCCAGAGATATTTCTGTAATTTTCCTAATATTATGTTTTCAATTTGGAGCTTAAATGAATAATAAGTATAAATGTAAGTGGTAGGGGAATCAGTAGGAGTCTGCAAATTAATTTTTTCACCCACTTGGTTAGGTACGAGTACCTATGTTAGCACCTACCTAGCCCATGCTTGACGTTACCTAAACCTTAGGATTCCCTTCGGCCCGCCGCAAAGCGGAGACCGACTGCACCCGCCGATTTCCGATTCAAGTATGTACAGTGATTCTATTCCGCCTGATCCATCTCTTATCAAGTCCGACCACTCGGCCATCAGCTGATTTTTATACACCGTAATGATTTGCGCGCCTAGAAAATGTAGGTATTTGAGCTCAGTCTTTTACCACAGATGTTCTGCCTTCTGATCTAGCTGCTTAATCTACCGAGAAGACCAATTCTACTTCGTTCAAATCAACTTTGGGCAACGCCATCGTTTATTGGGAAGATACCTGCTGCTGGTTACAAAGTCTATTCATTTGGCTACATTGACATCTTTCGTTAAAAAGAAGGGGGAAAAAGAGAGAGAGAAAAAGAAAACGCCTTAAGAAAAAGAAAATATGGCCGAGTTGATCGCAGCCGAGGAACCTTCCATGGACCTCCCAATTATTGATCTAGACGTCTACCGAAACAACCCGGCCAACAGCCCGGAGGTGCAAGAAGAATGCTTACGTGCGGCCCGGGCGCTGATCACATATGGAGCATTAGTACTGCACGACTCAAGGGTATCCGAGTCGGATAACGAAGCATTCCTAGACCTTTTGGAAGACTATTTCGCGCAACCTCCTGAGCTTCTACAGCGCGACGAGAGGCCCGAGTTGGGCTATCAAGTCGGCGTTACGCTTGAGAACACCGAAAAGCCCAAGTGTGCCGTTGACGAGCCGTGCTTGCGCGTTATCGAGCGCTTAGCTCAGGAGGAGAGGCCGCTTGATATCAGCGGTCACCAGCCAGATCCTAAATGTCGTTTCTTCGTAAGTAAAGATAAGAATTGGGGTTTGTTCGATCTGGACATCAATATAAATACCTCGCCGGAGAGATACTAACTTCCGCCGTCATAGTGGCGTATGGGCGAGCCCGCGCCTTATGCTACCCAGTTCCCAGGCCTCAACGCTGAGAATGTGATTCCAGATTCTCCCGAGATCAACAAGAGATGGACGCCCATCATGGAGACGTGGGGGAAGAGCATGAAGAGCGCGTGAGTACATGGTCGAATAGCCGTCAGCAATACTCCGAAACTACTTTTTGAATCGTGTTAATGACCTGTTGACTAATAACGGCAACTCGCGAATTAGCGTTTCAGGACTCGCTGAGATGGCCGCCGTTGGCATGGGACTCCCTGCCGAAACCTTTACTGATGCTGGGCGGTATGGGTAAGTTGTGATATCCACCGTATCTCATGTTATTCGAAATTTAACCCTCGGCTTACTTGACGACTTAGCCCACACCTCTTGGCCCCTACGGCATCCGACCTCGAAAAATTTGGTCAAAAGGACACTATCCTAGCCGGCTTTCATACAGACTTGAACTTCTTGACGATACACGGGCGCTCCCGATATCCGGGGCTTCACATTTGGGCGCGAAACACGGGTCGCCGCATCGCGGTTAGCATCCCGCGTCCATCTCCCTCCTCATCGGGTAGTTATCTGCTCGTACAGGCTGGGAAACAGCTCGAACATTTAACGGGCGGGTTAGTAAAGGCCGGATATCACGAAGTAGTGGTCAATTCGTCTACGCTAGACACGGTTGCCACACGCCGGAAAGAACATCCAGACCGACCTCTCGTACGCATCAGTAGCACATTCTTTTGGCACTTAAGTAGCGATTACAACCTGGCGCCTATTCCTACTCTAGCCGCGCGAGCTAGAGACGTACGCGCAGCTAACTTCGACCTCGGCCGTGACGAGGGCGACGAGATGGAGTATACACCTATGAAAGTTGGACAACAGGTTCAGAAGTAGGTGGCTCAGATTCCCAACTTTTCTGCGGTAGCTCTTATTGAATTTTGCTAACTAGTCGCTGTAGTGAACTAAAACATATTGCGCTCTTAGCGTAAGAACAGCTAATAAGCTTATCTGTATGAAATTTCCACCAAACATCTCATTAGAGACAGAATGAAACGTTGCCGTTCATACGCAAGCATATAACTTGCCGGCGATCTTCACGGGATTTTCACCATGACGTATTCTAACGATAGGCTAATATCAGTCGGTAAAATCGTCAGATGAGACGATATTTACCTGCCTACGTATATCGCAAGATGGAGCACGCATAGCCACAGATTCAAGGGCGAGAATGAAATGCCAAAAAGGAGCCAGTCCGTGTATCTTTCTCGCCAGATCCGTTTCTGCGGAGTCTATAATATATAAATCCACCAAACGCCACGCAATAAAATTCTTCCCTAATTTGACGTAGGGCCACAGGTCCGTTACCTATGTAAACACACATTCCAAAAGTACCTAGGTAATTCCACTTATTCGGTTGTCCAGATAACCACTTCAAACGCCTAAAGATCACATTCCAGAAACGAAGAATGTACGGGCTGGGTAGGGTTCAAAGACCGTAGGGCACAATTTGCTGTCCCCTTAATACCCAGCTGGTCTAGCGGGAACAGGCGGTGCGGGCTTCTTAGCCCGGCTCGGAGGTGGCGGCGGAGGAGCCTTTTTGACCGCTCCTGTCGGTCCCGTGTTACGTAATCCGGTGTTACTCGTGCTGCGGCTTAAACTACCGTAGCTTGTGGCGGGACTCTCACTACGGTCGCAATCTGGGCTCCCGCTACTGGTAGTCGTATCGTAATCATCTACGTAAACGTCGGGGCTCAAATTCTGGCTGGTCTGAAGTCTATTTACCGGGCGCAGATTATTGCGAAGAGATCCTATAGATGGCGGCGGTGCTGTTGGTGTCTTGCGTATTGATTCGGAGGGTAGTGCTGGAGGTTCGCGATATGTTTGCTGCCTTGGAGCAGGTCCATCAAACGCGCCCGCATGTGTAGATGCGCGACTCATCCCCGGTCTTTGCGCTTCGGGAGTTACCGATCCACTTCCGCGGTACGGACTTGAGCGGATGGGCATCTGTACCGGTTCCGGGGTTGGATCGTCTCGCTCATAACTATCTTGTCGGCCCGTCCATCTCTCGGTGCGATCGTTTCGTTCCGAGTATGACTGAGCTGTATTACTCCTGCTTCTCGTCGAACGCCTCGAAACGCTGAGCTCGGAAGGTCGAGAGCCACCGGGAGCTCGACCCTGACTACCAACCCATTCCTGCTTTACGCGTCGGAGCTCTTCGGCACATCGTTCGTAGTAGTCTAGCTCGCAATCAAGGAAGCATGTGAGGTCGCGAACGGATTCGGCTTCGGCTTCTTTGATATCTTGCATGCGGCGAAGAACGTCTTCGGATGATTCTTCGTACTTGGCTTTCGCCGTTCGAAGCTCGTCTTCGAGTCTAAAGTCTTCTCGCTTCGCCTTTTGCATCTTCACCATGCTCGCATCATATGTGAGGCGTCTGCTCTCGAGCTTCTTACGGGCGGACTATTCAAGGTTAGCTTACTCAACGGCCTTCCGTACGAATCGTAAATGACCAACCTGATACTCTTTCATCATGGCTAGGGACCGTTCCAGCCCTTCTAACCAGTAAGAGGTAGCGTGTGCAATGTATGTCTCCTGGATGCCAGCAATCCGCTCGTTGCCCCTGCCCATGGCTATTAAGCAATTGCCGAACTCTGAATCCGGATCGAAATCCTCGCCGTGGCTCATCATCGTCCTTCCGAGATAGCTAACGGGGAGACCCTTCTCCTTGTCTTCGTAAGTCTCGCCCTTGCGAGAAAGCGACTTGACATAGACGTTCATGGATTTCTGAAGGCGCTCGTAACCTACATTTTAATTAGTTAATTCGGCTTAGGAACAAAACACGAGCTTCTTACCATCATGTCGAAGGGCCATTTCCGTCTCCAGACTCTTGAATTCGTCCGTATGGCCAGTTTTGGCCTCCTGGCCCATCTTCTCGCCAGCCCATTGGAAGGCGCGATCGATCTTCTTGGTGAAATTCATACTGACGGCGTTTCCAACGAATGTTACCGGGCTAATTGGTCACGCGAAATAGAATAGAGTAAAAATGGTAGTTTGTACTATGGGAGTCCTGCTGCCAGAGAAGAAGAAATCAAACGAGAGTTATGGGTTGGTCTTGGTAGGAATTAGAACAAGCATTAACTAGAGAAAGATATCTTAGTGTATTTAGCGTCGGCTCGTCGATAGAGAACAGATTTAGGGAGAGTGAGCTCCGGGGCGAAAATGGCTATGCGTCTCGGGCGTGGAGCTATGAGCTCTGGGGGCTTCTGGAATGGGGGACGAGCTGTAAGCTTGGTGGATCGAGGTGGAGAAACGATCTAGGCCAGACGCGTACGATGTAGATCAAGGGGGGGTAAGATCAAGGAAAGGATAGGGGTAAAATGGAGGAGAGCTCCCCAGTTGACGTCGTAAGCTAATAAGAGGCGGCAATCGCACGATAAAATTTTATGAGGCTTAACTCTTTTGCAATTTGATGATTATTCTAACGTTAGAGTATTATTCAGAAAAGAGAAGAAAAATTAGAAGGAAATCTACTAAACATTTATTAGAGTGAATGACAAAGACAGAATTAATCAAGTTTTAAACCTTGGCTCTCGCTTGAACGACTAGGGTGTTTTATCAATGCGAGATCAACGTAGTAGTAGCGTGGCAACTACCTAATGTACAACTAAAAAGGAGGTTACAGTGGTAGAACGGATGGAGATCAAGGCGGTTAGGGATTAAAGGGGGGTCGCGTAATGGATAAATAGCACATCTTATCGATTATTTACAGCACTCTCAACGTACCTTGTGAGGTACATCAACGTCTTATAAATATAGCAGATCTTCTAGGTACCTGCAGGTGGATATACTACCTAGGTACAATACCTAGTGCAATACATAGGTACCTACACTACATACATAGTATGCGCATGTACGTAATGGAGTTTTAGCATTCGAGCTGCCCGATAGAAAGCTTGCTTCGTATTGAATACCTATAAACGGATCCGATTCAAAACCACTAAAAATACCTTGATTCTTGTCATCTTGTCAGATATCGTTGGGTGAGAAGAGACGATGGATGCCAATAAATGATTATTGCGAGCTTCGGGCAGGAGCCTTTATTGGCTACCGAGATTAGTAGATTCACGTCAACCACCTGCCATTTCGAAATAATTGCATGCGACAAAATTAAGGGAAAATGCAAAATCAACGAACCACCTGTTACCGTCTAACGTGATGCAAATCCCATTATCGACTCACGAAAAAAGTAACAATCGCCTATACCCAACAAATTCGGTCGTATATCATCCACCTCAGACCGCTAACTTGTATCACGAACGAACTGCGCCTCTTCGTACTCGTTTCAATAGGCGCGCCTGCTATCGGGTTGTTCTTTTCTGTAAAGGCTAAAATCGACCCAGGCTTTGGGGGTTAGTCGGTAGAATTATTAGAACGATTAGCACTATTAGATTAGATAGGTTAGGTACGTTGTTAGGCATACAGGGGTCATTGTTAGTGTAGCTAAAGCACCTGGAAACACTCCAATTCAGTTATCTGATGGAATACGAGATATCCAACTCCATCAATCAATGCCTGTTAATGCTGCATCTTGAAATGTTTGGTTTTTTACTAAACCTAGCTACCTGCCTAAACCGATATTTGCGAGACTTTGTAAAAGCGGCGTAATATGATATCTAGCTTGGGCATCTCAAGTATAGCCGCTGGCGGTATATTGAGCGTTTCGAGCGTTTCGAGCGTTTCGATGCCAACATTTACCGCCCGAATAAGCGCTTACATTTTTATTCAAAGGGTTTGGCTGATCCATTTGTGGAAGCTGCTGATTACCTATTCCTAAACTAGGTATGTTTGAATGATATCAAGCGCAAATTTAGTGATCGGTGATGTTATAAAAGGGAGAGCGTTCGTGAATATCACGATCTTCCAATCTTCTACGTATTATTCTCTAATAAGTCTTTACTTATACGTAGGGGAGCAACAGTTGACTACCTACCTCCCTACCTCCCTACCTCCCTACCTATACAAATCGACTTTGCAAAAAAATACCCAACAAGCTTTTGAAAGCTCAGCTTATCAAAAAATTACCAACATATGTTATCCTCTCCTCCTTAGCCATCCATAACCCAACCCGCAATTAATATCTATATTGGATAGGTAGACAAGCTAAAGTTGTGTTCGCATCCATACATAATAGAGTCACTGAAGTTTCGTATCACTGTCAAATGCGCTCTTCCTATCCCAATCCCAACCCGTTTAGATCCCAGATACCCTCCCGATTCGTCGATCACACATCTTTCTTGATCTAATCCTCTGTAGTGCATTATGCCTCTTTCTATAATATCTAGCTTGCTGTGCGATGTCACGAGTAAAATGATTTACATTCAATGCCCCGGTGCATAATAGACAGTCTCTCATCTACATTACTATTCAACCCAGTGTATAAATCTTTTCTCAGTTCAATATCTGGCAATCGAGTCAGCTACGTAGCATTATCTCGCTGTTTTAAACATAGATATACCCGAATTCTATGAGGGATATTATATCTAACCTTATTTCTGAGAGAAGAAGTTTGTCCATATGTAATTTTAAATATTTTTATTAAATATATTATTATCACATAATACATAGGGAAAAATTATGATTATAGAATTCAAATTATTCTTATTATTCTTAGAATTCTAGAATAGAGTAGTGAGGCTTTTTATGGAATTATTATAAGGAAAAAAATTTTTCCATATTATTTTTTAGGTTTATTAATTCAATACATCCTTTTAGATAAAATTGATAAATAAATTTAAAATATATAATATTAAAAACACAATCTTTTTATATCCCCAAATTAATATATTCCTTTAATTATATTTTTTTAATAATTTTTTTATTTATTTCCTACTTCCATTATATCATCTTATCCACATTTTTAAACACCTTAGCTTTTAAATGATTTGAAATATCCATTAGATTTATCTGTTCTTTAAAGCAGGTATACTTTTCCTTTAACAACACTTTGTTGAATTGCAAAAGGATGATGTATTAAAAGCTAAGTTTTTTTTTTTTTTTACAAACACTAAACTCTCTTAGAGAATGAATCCTGGAGCCACATGACTAAGTCATGTGGGTCCATCTCACACACTTTTATAAGTCTATTTACATTTATATTTTTTAAACTAATATAATCAATTTTAATATAACCTTTTTAAATTTTCTATTTAAATCAATAATTATATATATCTATGTACCTCAACTTCATTTTGAATTTCTTAACATCTTTAATGATTAATCTAATTATCTATTTATTATTATATAATAAGAGTATAATTTAATTTTTAAGTTCAATTTTAAGGTCTTTAATTAATTATGATATATAAAATCCTTTTTTTATAGTTTAAGTTAGGGTAAATAATTCAATTTTAGTAGTAAAGGTAATAACTATATTTTGCTTGTTAGCTTTTTAACCAATTGTTCTATTAAATAATTTTATTATATATATTTATAAACTTTTTCAATCAACTATATTATTAGTAAATAAAATATTGTTGGTGATTTTGAAGATGTTGTTTCTATTTAGTTCTAGGATATATCCTCATATATACTAAAAATATTATATAACTTGGTTGGTTATTGTATAATGTTTCAGGTTTGGATTTAGGTTAAATCAGGTTAACCTCAAATAGGCAAATACAATATCGAACTGGGTAATCACTACAACATATAAGATTAAACTTATTTTTCACTAATATTACTATATTGATTAAGATAAAGCCACTCCTATATAAAATAATAATTTTTTTTTTGTTATAGGCATTTTAAAGACTTTTTTAATTGCTTTTATTAGGTTAATAATTTTGTTAATATAAGTAGATTGGCTTAACTAAATTCAACACTATACTCAATCTCAAACTATTTTAATTCTAAAAAACCATTGTAGTTTATCACCTTCAATTAATTCATATTATTTTTTAAATTTAAAAATAATTAATTTAACCTTTAACTTAACTTCCTTTTAATATACTATAACAATATTATCCATATATATAAAGAAGAAGATTTTATTTTTAATAAATATGCATAACTTTTGAAATATTGGGGTAAAATTGAATTCTTTTAGAATTTGTAAGAACTCTTATTACCAAAAAAAAAGGTAATTTTTAAAGATTATAAAATACTTTAATAATATAAAATATCTTTCCTAATTATTAATATCCTTATAATATATACATAAATATATTTCTTTTAAATTTTACATTTATAAATACATTTATTATATTATATTATATAAATTCAAAATTATATTTAATTACCATTATTATTAATATTCGAAAAGACCTTTCAATGAGTGTAGAGGTATAAGTTTCTTCATCACCAATTACCTACTAATCTTTTCTTATTATCAAGTATGCCTTACATTATTAAAAAAAACTATATTTATTGATTTTGTAGGTATAAATTTATATATACCCAAATATTTACTTATTTTTATATTAATTGTTTGATTGCAATATAATCTCCTAGATATATATATTGATATAACTTTTAAAATAAATTTATTTAATTTTTTGGAACATTTCATATAATGGATGATTTTAGATGTTTAAATATCGTTTTGGAGGTTCTGGTAAATCTCTTCTATACATTTTCCTATATTCATTAATTTTTATTAGAAATATTTGAATAGAATTACCTAAATTTTCTTTATTATATTAAGGGGATTAATAAATAAATTTTAATATTTTTACTTTATTAATTATATATCTTTTATATATACCAATCTTACTTATTAAAGAACTAGTATAAAACACTACTTTCCATAGCGTATAACATTTATTACTAGGAATGATATAAGGGACCACTAACATCTTAATATAAATAATAAGTAAAGCCACCAACAAAAAATTATCCAAAAAAAATAATAAATAAAAACGTGCCTTTATATAAAAATAATTAATTTTTATAATAAAGGTTTCTTCCCTTTTATCTAATAACCTGCCCAATTTTATTAACTTATTAATTATACCCAATATATCCACATCTTTGGTTTACTTTGAAAGATTTGTTTAAATATTATTATATATATTTACTCCTTTTTCAAATTAGGAATTTTGGATAGATTTTAGTAGGTTATTATATTAATTTATTTTATAAATTATTAATTTATCTTTAAATCTATTTTATAACTTCTGGAAATTATTATCAAAAACCTTATTTTCCTTAAATGTAATATCCTTTAATTCCATTATTTTATTAATATATAAACTCTAAATTCTATATATATTTGTGGATATATAATTTATTAAAAAACCTATTCATATTTTGGAATTAAATTTTTTCAATTTATTTGATTTTTTAAATACTATTGTTGCTATAGTATAGACCTTATAACCATATACCCAAAAATAACCTTATTAAGGTTTTTGGTTGTAAATTATAAAATCACTATTTATATTAGTATATATATGAAATTGATTATATAATGTTTATTAATTTATTTTATATTATAGTATTCAATTATATAAATATATTATTACTTTATAAATTTTAGGTTATAAAAAATAAAATAATTTTAAATGTGTTTTTATGGCTTTTGCCTTATCCTTAATTATATTTTTTGAGCGTTTAGTGGTACTATTTTAAATTTATATATAAATTATTGAGGATTTAATTTTCATATATAAACTTTTTAAGTATATACAAACTATTAATTTTCTTTTAATAATTTCTTAATTAAATTCTTAAATTTTTAGGGTAATATTATATTAAATCTTTAAAATATTAATAAGGTTTTTTAAAATTTTAATAATTAATATTGTTATTTAATTTATGAAATAATAATTGAATATTATATTGGTCTATTAATTTATAATTAATAATAAATTTATAAAATTATTATTTAATTCCTTAATATTATGAAAATTAAGAGCTAATCTTATTCTTAAAATTTCATTAATATGTTTAAGTATTTAATTTATTTGATATTTAACCTTAGTAATAGTATATATTTTATAATTAATTATTTTAATTTTTTTAATTTAGATTCTAATATTTGTTTTAATAAAGTTTTTTAATATTTATAGATTTGGATATTTTAGTTTTAAATATTATTTAAATATATTTATTATTAATATTTGTCTTTTCCAATTAAGTTTATTATATTATATGTAAAATATTAATTCAGATATTTTAAAAAGAATATTCTTAAGTATAAATTAATTAAAATGATTAACGAGTTTGGTTATGGTTTCACCATTTTAAAACCTTAAATAAGTATATTTCTAGTAGTTGTTTTATTAATACCTTTACCTTTTAAGAATTTGTAGAAATACGAGGTTACAGATGAAATTTAAATAGTATGTTGTATTTAAAAACCTGATTTTTATAATATTATTAATATATTTGATTTTAATATTGATATATCCATAACCTAATATTTAGATTTTATTATTTTTAATGATAATATATTCTTTTAGAAAACTTTTTTCATAATTGATAAACTTTAATACTTAATTAAAAATATATATCATAATTCTTGAATTTAATATAGTTAAATTCTTTAAAGGATAGTGACTTACACTATAAATAATGTCCATAATATTTATTATAAATGTTGTTCTTAATTTTAAAATTATTACTTATTTTAATAATTAATTTTCATTTTTTTAGTTAATTATATTATTTTTATTTTTTTCCTTTTCCTTATCTTTAAGGTTATTAAGAACTTTCACTTTCATTACCAATTTGAAATTATATTTAATTTTTTCTTATATAAATATATTAAATTATATATTAACCTTAAAATATTTAAAATATTTTGATTTAATAATATAAAAATATTCTTTAATTTTATAAGAGTTTAAATAAACCTTACACTCATCGCATTTATATTTATATACTAACAGATATAAATATTGGTTAACATTTATATCATTCCTCTTTTATTTATTTAAATTATTTTAATATTTATTTAATTATTTATTTTATTTAATTAATTTTCTTTTATAAAAATTTTCTTCTTTATTAAAGTTATTAATATTATTATTTTTATAATAAATAGTAAAAGTATTTTTATGGATTTTTCCTTTTCTTTTTTGATTTATATCCATAATATGGATATAATTTTTAAAAAAATGAATAATATTTCTAAAGATTAATATTCTATTATTAACTTTCTTTTAATATATTACCATTTAAATGGATGCTTATTTTTAGAATATTAGTATTATTATTTGCAAGGTAATTAAAAATTATTCTTATAAATTAATAATAATAACAAACTTCTTATTTATTTTATATAGTATAGCCACTTCCCAAAAAATAATCTATTCCTCCCAATCTTTAAATTATTTTAAGAATGATATTATTATTTTCTTATAATATTTTTTTACCTTATATTTATTGGAATTAATATTAAAAATCTTCTTAAAAATAATATATTTCTTTTAAATATTTTAGGTTAAGAATAAAATTAATGTTTAATAGGATTTTAATATAATTTTTATTATATAATTTAAAAACTAAATTAACTTATTATACTTAATATTATATAAAATCATAATTTATATATACATCTATATATCTTTATTATAATGGAACTTTTCAATTAATATAAATTAGTTTGTATTATAAGGGTGAATATCCATAGTAAAATTATTAGGCATATTTGTTATATTATTTCATCTATTTCTTCTAAAGGTTAATAAATTATTCAAATTTTCAGAATTAATTTTATAATTTTTGATATTTGATTATACTAATTAAAATATTAAAGGGAATAAAGGTTTTCTTATTGGATCAATATTTTTTGAATTTAGTCAATCCCATACATTTAAATTGTAAGCCAAAGCTATAAAGGCCTGGTTTTATATTTTCCAATTATTAAATATAAATAATTAATTTTTTCTTATAATATTTTTGAATAATATTATTTAATTGAATATAATTGAAATTATATTAAATATATATTTATATAATATAATTAAATTAATATTAATCATATATTCATATTAGAATATAATTAAAATTCTTAATTATCACATAATATACAAAGAAAAATTATAATTATAAAATTTAAATTATTTTTATTGTTCTTAAAATTCTAGAATAAAGTAGTGAGGCTTTTTATGGAATTGTTACAAGGGAGAGAATTTTTCCACGCTATTTTTTAGGCTTACTAATCCAACAATTATTTGGAAGGATTAGTTTTTACTTTAATCTTTTTTTTCAAAATATATACCAATTAAATTTATATTTATATAATAGGACATATATATTTATTAAATTTATTTAATATATAATAAATTAATAAATTAATAAATAATTTATTTAATATAATTTTATTTATTAATTTTTATTTTGATATAAATTAATTTTATTTTTTAATAAATTAAAATAAAATTATTTTTTTTTAATTAATATTAATTAAAATTTATATTTTATAAAGTAAAAATATTATTTTATACTTAATTACTATATTATTTTTATAATATTAAAAATATTATTATTATATTCAATTTAAAATAAAATCTATTAAGCAAATTTTTGTAAATCTTATATCCTATTATTATTATAATAATTTTAAACCTTTTCTTTCCATACATAATAATTCTAAAATATAAAAAAAAGTAAATTATATATAAAATTAATAATAATCTAATAAATTATATTTCAATTTATTATTTATATTATATACATAATTTATTTAATTATCCTATATTATAATTATTAATAATTAATAATAATATTTAATATTTAATAATATATTATATTTATTATATTTTAACAAATAATTATATAAAAAATAATAAAAGTAAAAATAATTTAAATTTTAATAGCCTTTTTTTATTCAAAACTCTATATATTAACAGTTACATTATAATACTTATAAATAATATTATTAAAATAAATAATTATTTTTTTATTATATCCAAATTTACCATTCCATTTTTATCTTTTTTTAAAATATATTATCTTATTATACTTATTTTTAATAATTAGAAATTATTTTTTAAAATACCTTTCCCATAAAAATAAATAAAAATATTTTTAAATAAAAATATTAATTATTTTATTATTAAATAGAAAAATAATTCATATTTTATTTCAAAAATATCTCTTAAAATTAAATAAATTTATATTATATTAAAAACAGAAGAAAAATAAATTGTATAAAATAATCTTAAAAAAATAATAAAATATAATAAAAAAATAATTTTATATTAAAAAAATAAAATCCTTTTTTGTAAAGATTTTTATTATTTATAAAATTATAGATATTTAACTTTTTTTTTAAAATATTTTATAATATCCTTTCCTAAATATTATAAATTATTAATATATATTAATTGCCTAATTAGAAATATTAAACTAAATAATAAAATAATTTATAATTATTAAAATATTATAATAAAAGGCTTACATATTATATTTACTTTATTTTTATATATTTAATTTATATAATTAATTTTTAACAAAAATATTATAAAAATATTTAACAAAAAAAGCTAATATTTAATTAAATATTTAATTTTTAAAAATAATAATAAAATAAAAGAAAAATATAAGGAATTAGTAAATAAAAATATTTATAAGTAAAAGGGTAATATATTATACCTATATTTACCACAATTTTTTAATACCTAACCACATAATAATATTAAAAAATATAATTTAATTATTAATAAAAATAATAATAAATATTTTTTATCTACTAAATCTAAATACTTATTTCTATTTGAATTTAATAAATTAAATATATACAATTACAAATAAATTATTAATAAAAAAAATAAAAATAATATAAAAAATAATAATCTTAATATTGCTTCAAACCTAATTAATAATAATTTAAGTAAAATCAATTACAATAAATAATATAAAAAGGAATAAACCTAAAATCATATTTATATATACTATTTCTTATATAAAGAATACAAATCTTCCTCTAATATAACCATAAAAAACTCAATTAACATAACTCTCATACAAAATTAAAAAAATTATAATACATTATTTAATCTTAACCATCCATTAATGCCTAACCTCTTTAAATTAATTGAAACAATTAAAATTAATAAGGGTACAATTAAAAAATTAAAAAAAGATTTTCTTTTAAAATAGAATATTAAAATATTAAAACCCAAAAAAAAAATATATACCTTAATATTATTAAATAATAATTATAATAATTTTATTTTTTTAAAAATAATTTAATTCATTATTCATATATTAAACATCACCTTTACAATTAAAATAATTACCCACCTAAACTTTAATAAAAAAAAATAATTTATATTAATTAGAAAGTAAATTTCTTTTTTTTATAAATAAGATTATTTTATAATAAACGCATAATATTTTAAATTTAGTTAAAACAAGGTATACAAAAGTATATAAAAAAAGGTTAAATATATTAATCCTAAATATATTAATAATAGATTTTTTTTTTTATTTTATTAAATTTTAATTTTTTATATATAGATTATAATTTTTATAATTTCCTTTTTAATTTTTTTAATAAAGAAATAATTTAAGTAAATTTAATATTGGAAAATATATAAAGAATTAAAAAAAATCATTTTAAATTTATATTTTTTTTTTATTTCTTATTAATAATATATAATAATTCTTTACTTTTATAATAAAGGATCTTTTACAAATCAAATATTTAATAAATAATTAAATATATATAACAATTTTAAAATTAATTTATAAAAAAATCTAATATTCTTTAATTTAATTTAATTAAATAACCTAATTATTAAACCATTTTAAATGGTATTTTTAAATTATATTAATATTTTATATTAATAAGTAATAATAAATAAAAATCTTATAAATTTATAATCCTTAAAAATTAAATATAAATAATTATAAAATCAGCCTTTTTCAACTTTATTAAATTTAATCCCGAAATACTTTTTCAATTTTTAAATCATATTATCAAATTTAAATAAGCCTTTTATAACATTTATTTTTACAATTTATATTCAATAATAATAAAAATAAAAATTAAAGGAAAATCTTACCATTAAAATCATCAATTTTCATATAAAAATATATTTATTTAAAATAAAGATATTATTCCTTAATTTAAATTATTAAATATAATATCTCCCATTATTACTAATAATAAAAATATGACCTTTAGTAGATAAATTATAAATAGAATTTTCAAGTTAATATAAAAGATAGAAATATATGGATTTAGAATAAAATCCTTAATAATATATTTAACACCATTAATAACCTTTAACGTCTAAAATGTATTTTAAATAACAGCAACAGGTATATTATATGTAAAAATGAAATATACAAGAATTTTAACTTAAAAAGAATCTATAATTTTATATACCGCATTTAAGACTTCTACATAGTTATTTAAATTATACCAATACTAAGATAAAAAAATATAAATTATTTAATTTTAATTAATTATAAAAGTTAAAATTATTTAAAAATTAATAATATAATATATAAAATTAAGGGGAGTTATAACTTTTATATATTTATTTAATTTAATATCTTCTAAACATATTATTTTTTTATTTAAAATATTAATATCATCTACCATTTGAGTTCTATCTCTCAACCTTAAAAGAATACCTTAAAATTTAATATTATTATTCCTCATTTACTAATTAAAAATTACAACATTTATAAATTTCAATTATAATTAATAACTAATATAATAATTATTTTTCTGAATTTTAAAAGCCTAACCTATTTTTTTTATAATTTTAATTAATGTAGCTGTTCTAGGATAAAGTAGGATTATATCTGTAACGGATTAAAATTGATAAAAATTTCTATAAAATATTATAATTGGAAGGCCTTTAAAAATTATATTATTTTTTTTTTAAGTCTTTTATAAGTAGAGATTGATAGAATGAAAATTAATTTCAAAAAATATATTATATTTATTTATAATAAAAATATTAATATTTTTTTAAATTATTTTATATTTTAGGTTTATTAGGAATTTAGAAAGGATATATATAGTTGAATAAATTGTAATATTATTAATATAGAAGGTAATATTTCCTAAAGTAATAATAATTCTTAAATATTATTAAAATTTTTTTAAATTAATTATTTAAATTAATATTTTAATAATAATATTTTTTTTAATTTTCCTTTTATTTTTTAAATAATGAAAGAATTAGGGTTTAATATTATTAATAACATTTTAATTTTTTACATTAATTTTTAATTTATTATAAAATTTATAATAATTTAATTTATTTAAATATTATATAATTAGGGTAAGGAAAATACATTATTTAATATTTAAAAATTTCTTCTTTATTAGAATAGAACCCATATTAATCCAACTTTTTCTTAAATAATATTCTTGTTGGGCTAAACGTATGTATAAGAGAAATAATAGTAAAAGTAAGTAATAAATAAAATAATGTAGTAAGATTTGTATATTTATAAATCTTAAGGAAAAAAGTTATTTATTTTAAATTTAATAAATTTAAAATTTTTATATATATAATATATTAATTATATAATATTTTTTTTGTTTGTTATAGGGGTTTATAATATTTGGTAGTATATAATTATTATTTATTCTACTTTTTTTTATAAATAATAATTTATAAATTATTATTAACTTTTTATTTTATTTAATTTTTTAAATGTAAGTTAATTTAATTATTTTTTATTAATATTTTCATAATTTTATTAGGGGAGGTTTTTGTTATTATATTAACTGGATTATATGTTTTATAAATCTAATAAATATTATCTATCTCTCTATTTTTATATAATTATTTTAAAATTATAAAATCTATTATTAACCTTTTTTCATTAGTAATACCTATTTATACCAAATATTGGTATAAAGAAAATGAATTAATATAAAGAATGAAAAAAGTTTTAGGAAATAAAAGATATTTTAATATAATGTTAATAGTATAATATATGATATATCCTATATTAAAACCTTAAACCATATTATATATTTTATTAATAAATATATTATAAATAATGTATTTATATTTAATAAATAATTAATAAATTACATTATTAATAATCCTAATTTTATTATTTTGATTTGTTGGTTTTTTATTACTTAAAATAATAATATATCTAATTTATAAATTAAAATCCTTATTATTTATAAATAAATTATCAATAAAAATATATAAATAAAAATTTTAAGGATCTAATTTAATATATTTAAATCTATAAGTTTTATTATTTATTTATTAAGTAATTTTAACATTTAGAACTTTAATTTTTTTAATTTTTGGTTTTTGATATTAAATAGTAGTTGAGTAGTTGAAAGTTGTTTTGGGTTAATATATAAAAATGATATAAATTTTTTAAACCCTTTATTTTACAAATTTATTAATTATATCTATAATTTTAATATTTAATAATTTAAATTTTTTAACTTGGTTTTTTTAAGTAATTAAAATTTTGTAATTATTATTATAAATTGTAATATAAATATTATTAAAATCCTTTATTCTTTTATTTAATATCTTTTAAAGGTGTATTTTAATATTGGCTTTATTAAATATTTTATTTTTAATTGTAAGGAATTCTATAATATTAATATTAAGAATATTATTTATTTATAAATTGATGATTTTGAAGGGTTTTAAATTGGTGATTAGTAAATAAGGATTAAATGTTAAAAACTTTATATATAATTTATATTAATAATATTAAGAATAAGTTTTAAATTAATATATACCAAACTTAATAAATTTATATAACAATTTTATAACATATAATAATATTCTTTTAAAATATTTATTTTTTAATTTGATTAATAAATGTATATAAATTATTTGTTATATTGATATTTTAAATTAAATATATACCATAATAATGTTTTATATTATAATTTTTATCCCTTATTAATATAGGAATAATGTTAGAATTAATATAAAATATTAATTAACCTTTTAAATAATAGGTGTATAAATCATAATAAATTCCTTATTAAAATTATTATAACCTTAAATTATTAATTTTAATTTTTCATATAGAAAAAGAATATTCTTACCCTTAATTTCATAAATTATTTATAATTTAAATAATATAATATTTTAATATATTATTAGATCATATATTTCTAATTATAAAATACCATCCTTAAATAAAGTATCCAACTCTTTTAAATCTAATATTTTATATGACTTTCCAAATATAATTATCTTTCCATCTATTTATAATTAAAAGGTTAAAGCAAAATTAATCCATTTTTTGTTAAAAAGATATACCATAATTATATAAGAAAGATTATTAATATATATGAGTTTTTCTTTTAAAATGAACTTATAGTTATTAAGGTTAAAATTAAACTTAAATAATTTGAACCTTAATTATTTAACAAATATAAATATTTCCTTTAATTATATATAGGGTTTAATATAAAAATTCTTAAATATAAACATTTTATTAGATGTATTTAAAATAATAATTACATCTTTATTAATAATTGCAATTATTTTATAAGGATTTTTCTAATTACCTTTTTTTTAATAGATTAAAACCTTATTACCTATTAGGAATAACATAAATAAGGTTTTTTAGGTGTTTGGATCATTCCTTATATTTAAAATATTTCTAATTAATTATTATAATTTAATTTTTTTAATTTTAATTATTACCTTTTAAACAACTTATATTCTTATAATTTAAAAAGGAATAGGTAATAAATCCATATTAATTTTAAAATATACACCAAAAATTAAAAAAGTAAGGATTAAGCTATTTAAATTAATAATATTATTTATTGCCTTAATAGTCATCTATAATCATAATATTTTTAAATTAGAACCTTAAAATTTATTTATAATGATTTTATAAATTCTATAAATAGGGTTATAATATTCTTCTACTTTATCAATAAATCAATAAATTTTTACTAATATTTAATAATAAATAATTCTTATAATATATACCTTATTCTTAAATTTAATATTATTAAAATTAATATTAATATTATAAATAACTATATTAAAAAATCCAAAATAAATATTAATCTAATATTATTTAAATATTTTCTAAATTTCTTTAATTAAGATCATCTTTATGAAATATGTTGTTTGGAATTTAATAACTATATCAACTACATATAAAACAGATTATTCATTAAAATACATAATATTAATAATTATTTTATAATTAAAGTTTAAATTGGGGTTTTTTAAATTAAATTTAAATTATTATAAAATTTTACCCTTAATTTAATAATGATAATAAAATTTATTAATTTTTTTAATATTATTAATATTAATATTATAACTTATTTTATTTAATAAGATATATAATTTATTAATTAATAGATAATTAAAATAAATATATAGCTATTGTAGTTCAGTTTTTATAAAAAAAATATTATCCTTAAAATAAAATTATAGGTATCCTTATTTTTATATAATCTTAATTATTATATTATTTTTACAAATTAATTAATTAATTATATTATTAAAATATATTTTTAATTAATCCATATCCTTAAAAAAAAGGAAGAATAGAATATCAATTTTTATAATATAAAAATCTATTTAATTAATAAATATATTAATAATAATTATTTTAAGTAATTTAATAGATGATTTATTATTAAATCTAATATTGGCTTCTTTAATTTAATTAATATTTATTTTTAAATTTTTATTTAAATATTTATTAATAAAAATAAAATATTGGTCTTTTTTAATGATTAATATATAAACTATTCCAATATTAAATATAATATCCTAAAATATATTCTTAATGTACCTATTTAAAATAAAAATGGAATCTTATTTTAAATTATTAGGTAGGAGAAGGTTATTAATATGGTATTAAAAGGTTTAATTAAATAAATAAATTATAATTATAAATAGTTTATTATTATTATTTAAATTATTTTATAAATTGATTTCTTTATTTTTTAATTAATTAATTTTTAAATTTATATTTGTAAGTCTTTTGTAGTTGATTAAGAATATTAAATAATTCTTTTTAGAAGAGCTTTTTCTGGCTTTTTATTTTTTTTGGTTTTTTTATATTTATATTTTGGGTATATAATAAATTAATATCTTTTT
Source organism: Daldinia sp. FL1419 (assembly GCA_025201765.1). Taxonomy (NCBI): domain Eukaryota; kingdom Fungi; phylum Ascomycota; class Sordariomycetes; order Xylariales; family Hypoxylaceae; genus Daldinia; species Daldinia sp. FL1419. The sequence goes on along the minus strand of MU623522.1, from coordinate 1,837 downwards.
TTTTTATATATCTAATAATAATATTTCTATATTTTTAAAAATTGTTTAGAATTATATTTATTATTTTTATCATTATAGTGATATTTATATTTAATATAAAATATATTATTTTTATAATTGTTGTTTCTTTTAGTTAAAAATTGTTTTATTTTTTTTATTAAATTATGGTTTTTAATTAATATTTGGAGTTTGTTAATTAATTTTTTAATTTGGATTATTAATTTAAAGAAACTAAATTGGAATTTAGGTAGTGATTAGTAAATATATTAAATTGTTATTATAAGCTGTTGTTTTTTTTAAATTCCAAATTAAGTACTTTTTAATATAATGATAATTTATTAATAAGGTTTTTAAGAATTTAAATATTATTCTTCCTTTAATTCTATTTTTTTATTTTAATATTTAAAAAAGTTGTAATAATTTAGTTATGGTGGTATTGAATTTTATTTTATTTAATATTAAAATATTATTTTATAATTAAATATATATTTGTAAAGTATTAGTGTTAAAAAATTTTATAAATGAAATATAATATTGCTTTTTTAAAGAAAATAATGAAAAATAGGGTATGGAATTATATTTATCATATCCTTCCTAAATAATATATATTTAAGAAAAATTAAAATTTATTTTTAAGGATATTATATAATTTATTTATATAATTAAATTTTTTATTTTAGGTTTTTTTAAAATAACCTATTATAATAAATAGATATATTTTATTAGATATTTGTTGAAGAAGAATTTTATAGAAGGTTTAATAATAAATATTTCTAATTAATATAAAGATTTATCTAAATAGATTATTTATAAGCCTAAATAATTATACTATTAGGTAAAAAGAATTGTAGCCTTTGTTAGGTTGGTTTTTTATATTTGGTTGTGGAGGTGGTCTTAAAGGTAGGAATAGATTAGTTGGTGGTAGTCCAAAGGGTTCAAATCTATTTCCTGGAGGGGGGGGAAGTTGTTATTATTTTTATATAAAATTAATACCATAATTAGAATTATTCCCTAATATTAGGTAAAATAGAGGGGGTCCTTATAAAAAAAAAAAAAAAAAAGGAATATAATATATATTAACCATTAATTATTTTAATTCTTTTATTAAAATAATAAATATTAAATATTTAATATCTTTTATTAATTAATTAAATATTAAAAAATTAATATCTTTTATTAATTAAATAAATATTAATAATTTAATACTTATTATTAAAGAAATAAATATTACTAAATTAATATCTTTTATTAATTTTAATTAATATATAATATATTAAAATAAAGTAAAAAAAATTATTATTATAATTAATATTATAAAAGAAGAATAAATTATTTTTTATAAGAAATAACTAATATATATTATAATTAAATAATAAATATATTAAAAAAGGTAATATTAAGATTAAAGGTATATCCTAAATATAAAATTTAATTTATAAATGTTATTAGGTTAAAGATTCTTAATTATTGTTATATTAATATTCTTAAACCTATAAAATAAATAAAATTAAAGTAAATTATTCCCTTATTAATCTTATGGATTAAAACTCTCCATATTATTATTATTGGCTACCTTAATCTAACTTTTTTAAATTCTTTATAATTTTATAGGGATAATTTATTTTCAATTAAAAAAGATTTAAGGATTATAAAGAAATTAATATTATTTTTTCTTATATATATACCTTTTTTTATTAATATTATTTTTAATATTAATTAAATTTATTTTAATAATTTTATAAAATCTATATTTAAAAAACCTTTAAAATATTTTTTAAATTTATTTAATATTTTATTAATTATTTGAATATAAATTTGATCTTAATTAATTTCTTTT
>MU623521.1:0-55101 GCA_025201765.1 Daldinia sp. FL1419 | reverse complement strand
AAATTTATAAATTAATTATATTATTATATTAAATAATAAAAAATTAATTAATTAAAATAATAAAATTTAAATTATTAATAATATTATTTATTAATCATCCATTAAATACAAACACATCATCTAAAATATATTTACTAATAAAATCTACAAAATAATTTAAAATTTTAATATTAGATATATTATTTATTATATAATTAATATTATTTTAAAATATCTTTTATTATCTAAAATTCTATTAATTCTATATATTAATTTATTTTTTTTATATTAATACTTTGTTTAAATAAGTAGTATTAATAAAAAAAAATTAATAATTAATTTAATAACCCTACAATAATTATATAAAAATTAAGAAATTAATAATATTTAATAAATTTATAATATATATAATCTTGTAAATACTATAATAAAGGTATCTTTAAATAAAATTATATAAATATTAATAAAAAATAATTAGGTTAATTTGTAATTAGAGGGATAGGTGAAATAAAAATCAAATATTAAATTTGTAATATAATTATAAAAAGAAAATAGAATAAATAATGGTTGAATAATTTATATTTTTAATCTAATATATAATCCTTAAGAAGTACTTATATATCTATTATTATATAAAAATAATTTTTTTTACTTATCTTTTTTAAATAACTTTCTTCTTTAAACAATTATAATATACCAATTTTATCCCTATTATTATTTATTTTATTATTATTTTACTTTTATCTTACATACATACCTACTAACATAAAATCTTACAAATTTTTTAGGGTTTTGATAGATGATCCTATTTATTTCAATTATAAAAATCTTATGTTTAAAAAAAGGGATTTATAATATAAATATCATTTCATTTAAGATCTTATTACCTTTAAAGCTTTTAAATTATATTTATATAATATAATCTTTAAATTATATAAATCTTTTCCAAATATATTTTCTTAAATAATGATATTAATTAAATAAATCTTTTAAAATATAAATAATAATAATTAAAATTACCTAATTTTTTATATAAATTTTAATTTATTATTATTGATTTGTGATCGCCACAACAACAACATATGGGGATAATGCGGATCGCCGGGGATGAGGCGACACATATACGCCTCCTTCCAGAACTAATTCCCCTATAAACCTTATATCGTAATTAATAAACATTAGTGGAATAGATATGGAGCAGGGTTGCACCGCAGGATAATCACAATATTAATAACATTAAAATAAATAATTTTCTTAAAATTATTAGAATATATAAAAATCATAGATTTAATAAATAAAGAATTAAATATAATAAAAATAATTATTAAATATTATTAATAATTTTTTAATAAATTTTTTAAGGATTTAAAAATTTTAAAAGAATTATAATAAAGCCTTAATAATTAATTCCCGGAATTACGTTAGAAAGGCATAACTACACTCTTTATACAATTTTTTATCCTTAATAAATAAATTATTTTTATAATATATAACTATATTAAGATTATAATCTTAATATAATATAATATTAAAATAACATATTAAATCCAAAATATTATAATAATTTCTAACAAAAAAATTAAAATATTTAAAGAAAATTAATAATAAAATAATATTAAAAAAATAATAAAATATTTATAAATATATAAATTTTTTTTTATTTAATATAATATATATATAAAAATAAAATAAGTTTTTTAAAATAATATTAAATTATAAATACAACAAATATAATAATATTATACTACAATATTACAAAATACAAAAAGAACATACAAAAAAATTAAAATTAATTAAAAAAGATTATAAATTAATAACACTATTTTAAATCATTTTAAAAAACAAATATAATATTATAATATTAAAAAAAAATTATAAAAATAAAAATATATAATAACTTTTTATAAAAATATAAAATTATTCACATATATTTATATTTTATATAAATTATATACATTTCAACCCTCCTCTAAAACAACCTTTTTATAATATAATATTATTTATTATTATTATTTATTATTATCCCGATTTACCTAGAATATATTATAGGTATCTGGTCCATCTCTTGGTATTTGTTCTGGGTAGGAATTATGTTCTGGAGAAAACCTACCCATTACCTATCCAAATAAATTATGTTGTTATAGCTTTGGTTTTATCTTTTATTCTTATTGGAATTTACCTTCTAATAGAAATGATTAGATTTTAATATGGAAAAATATTTTATGTGTTATAATATTGATTATGTGAAGTGGTGTGGTGGTGGCTCGGGTATGGAATGATGATGAGGTTTAAGATGGTTTTATTGTTTTTTTTAATAGATAATAAAAATGTTATTACATTATAAAAAGGTTATTTTGGGGGAGGGCTGGGGTGTATACAATTTATGTAGGGTATAAATATATGTGAATAACTTTATATTTCTATAAAAAGCTATTATATATTCTTATTTTTACAATTTTCTTTTTAATATCACAATATTATATTTATTTTTTAAAATGGTTTAAAATAGTATTATTAACCTATAACCTTTCCCAGTTAACCTTAATCCTTTTTATATATTTTATTTGCGTTTTATAATATTGTAGTATAATATTATTATATTTATTATGTTTATGGTCCAGTATTACCTTAAAAAATTTATTTTGCTTTTATATGTATTATATTAAGTAAAAGAAAGTTTGTGTATTTGTAGATGTTTTATTATTTCTCTGGTATCATTCTATTATTAATTTTCTTTAAATGTTTTAATCCCTTCGTTAGAGATTATCACAGTGTTTTAAATTTAATACAATATTTTAATATTGTGTTGCGCTGGGACTATAATCCTAATGCGGTTGTATATTATAAAAACAATTTGTTTATTAAAGATGGGGAATTGTATGAAGAATGTGGTTATGCCTTTCCGGTGCAGTTCCGGGAGTTAATTGTTAAGGCTTTGCTGCAGCTTTTTTAAGGTTTTTAGGCCTTTAAGAAACTTATTAAAGGATCATCAATAATATTTAATAATTGTTTTTATCATGTTTAGTTCTTTGTTTACCAGGTCTATAACTCTTATATATTCCAGCAGTCTCAGGAGGATTATTTGTTTCAACATCACTGACGCCATGATTTATAATATAATAACATTTTTATTATTTATTAAAAAAAATAATAAAATTATCTTAAACCTTATTATTACTTTATATCTAAATTACCGCCATACCATTTTATATAATTAATATTATAATATATAAAATGTTTTTCTATATTAAAATTTAATTATTTTTATTAAAAAATAAATTTTAATAAAAATATAAAATAAAACCAAAATTATAATAATATAATTTATTTAAATAAACAATAAGTAGGTTTTTTCTAGAATATAATTCTTACCTAGAACAAATATTAAGAGATGGACCAAATACCTATAATATATCCTAGGTAAATTAGGGTAATAATAAATAAATAAATAAATATTATTGATTTGTAATTTTTTTTAATATTATAAATTTAAAAGAAATAAGGTTATAATTATATTCTTTTTATTAAATAACATTATTTCCTTTTAAAAATTAGTAATTAAATTATAAAATATCTTTAATTATTAAAAATATAAATTTAAAAATTAAATTAATATTAATTATAAATTATTTATTTTATTTAAAATTAAATGAAATTATTTTAAAAATAATTTAGTAAATAATGGTAATAATGGTTTTATAAAAGGTTCTAATATTAATCTACTTTTTTTCAATCCTATTATTAAATAAAAATTTTAATTATTAATATCTTATTTTAAAAAATGAAAAATTAGTAAAGATAAGTAAAAAATTAGATCTCTTATTTAATATAACCTTATAAATAATTTTAATAATAATAAATTAGAAATGATTTTTATTCCTAATTTTTTTAAAATGAATATAATAAAAGAAAAAAAATAGGGATAAATAAATTATTAATATTTCTTTTATTTTTTATAATAAATATATAAATATATAATTATATAAATATTAATTTATAAATATTAAAATTATTTTTTAAAAGAAGTTTTATTATTAATTTTTTTTTAAAAAATTATTATTTTTTAATAAATATTTTTATTTTTGTAAAAATGTATATTAAATATAAAAAGGTTTGAAATTTTTTTAAATTATATATAAATTTTAATATTAGTTTTTTTTATAAGATATATTAATTATATTGTATTTTAAAATAGTATTAATTATTAAGAAAATTTGATTTAAATGTAATAAATGTTTTAAAAAGAGTTTAAATTGAAATGTTAGTTTTTATTAGATAAAGTTGTTTTTTTAAAAGGTTAATAATATTAGAAGATTGTTTTAAATTTTTTATATTTGTTCAATTATATGAAGTTCTTGAATAATAATAATTAAAATCTTTTGCTAAATAAAGTTACCTTTTTAAAAGGTTAATGATATTTATAGTTAATTATTTATATAAAAGTTACAATTAGTAGGAATTAAAATTTTTTGTATAATATTTATTTTGGTTGTTAAAGGATGGTTTTTTAATAATTGAAATTTATGATAATAGGGTTATAGATGAATAGTGTGATGTATGTGATATATTATATTGGTTAAATAAATAATTGGGGGATAAAATAGGGAAAATTAAAATTTATAATTTATATTGTAAAGTTTTAAGAATTAATTCTTATTTAATTAAATTAAATTCTTTAAAATTATTAGTTTTTTCTATAGTTTTTTATAATAATATATGATTTTTTTATTAATTACATATATTATTTTAAGTATTAATTATTGTTATTAATAATTATTTTTATTAATATTTTATTTAATTATTTAAATATTTACCTTTTTTAAGATATAATTATTTTATATTTAATTATTAAAATTCCTATTTATTTAAAATTTTTATTTAATATTTTAATTAAATAATTTCCAAGTAAGATAGGTTCAACTACTTATGTACAGAATAGTACTATAACTTACCCAGTATAAATGTTTCCAAAACCTTTGCGTTGAATAAGAAAATTTTATAATTAAATAAAAAGATATAAATAATAATATATTAGTAGGATCCTTTAAGAGGACCACATTTACCAGAGATTGTTCTGCATTTATTCTAAACTATATTTGTTAAAATTATCCTTTTTTATATCTACCTCTTTATCTTCCTCTTTGTTTTTTTTAGTTATATATATTAAAGAATTTTAAATAAAAGTAAATATATTTTTTAAAAAAAGGTTATATTTATTAAAATTAAAATTTAAATATATTAGAAAATTATTAAGAATTTATAATAAATTATTAAGAAACTAGTTTTTTTGGACTGGTCGCTTCGCGACCAGTTAGCTTTTCAAGACTGATCGATCTTGTTTTATAATTATTAATTTAATATTTAATAATAAATATAATATCTAAATAAAAAACCCTTATATTTTAAATATATATAAAGATATTATTTTAATAATTCTTTTTAATACCATAATATATAAATATTAATAATATATATTGAATTGGGGTAATGTAATTATGTAACTGAAGTTACCCTATAAAGACCTTATTAGCCTCTATAGAGCCAAACCTTCTAAAATTTCCACAGCTCTTTTGGATATAAATAGGCCCTCAAGAGTTGTCTTTCTTGTCTGATCAGCTCAAGTTCTAGACGATCAGTTCAAGCTCATTATAGTTCTTTAAGGATCATTTTTATAGAGTTTCGTACGAATATATATATGCTTTTAGTCCTCTTATTGAATATAACCTTATAATACGCGCTACCATTGGCAAGCAGTTACCTCTATTAGTTTATCTATCCGATCACTCTATTACCCTCCTTAGGCTATAGATACCTTGCATCCTCTGGCTCAGTCAAACCTCTGGCATGTTATGGGTTAGTTGAAGTGCAGGGCATATCCTGCAGGAGCTATTAGAGTATTAACCCTGAATTGGAGCTCCTGTTCAATATATAAGCCCTTAAGAGTTGATTCTTGTCTGATCAGGTCAAGCTCTTCAGAATCATCAGTTTTTCGAATAGCTTATTACAGTAGTTCATGATTTCTCTCTCTTGTTGAATATATCGTCTATTCTGTCTCTTGAGCGCCAGCTACCATTGCCAGCACTCAGCTCTATTAGCCTTTTATTTGATCACTTTAGTACCTACCTTCCTCAGGATACAATTACCTTGTATCTAGCTATTAGAGCTCCTGTTAAATTAGAGCTCCTGTTCAATAGTGGTATGGGGTAATTAAAGTGCAGGGCATATCCTTCAGAATCTATTAGCTGTTCCAGAACAACCCCTCCTAAAGTTTCTATAAGCTATTTCTGGATATATATCAAGCTCTTAAGAGTTGATTCTTGTCTGATCAGATCGAATCCTCTATCATAGAAGTCAAACTCTTCAAGCATCACTTTTCATAGAGCTTCTTACGATAGTTTACGACCCTCTTGTCTTTCATTGAATATATCAATTTGAGCGCTAGCTACCATTACCAGCAATTACTTCCATTAGCCTTTGATCTGATCACTTTAATACCTTCTTCAGCATATAATCACCTTGTATCTAGGTAGCTATTAGAGCTCCTGTTCAATTAGAGCTCCTGTTCAATATATAAGCCCTCAAGTGTTGATTCTTGTCTGATCAGGTCAAGCTCTTCAGAAATATCAGTTTTTCTTATAGCTTCTTACGATAGTTTATGATTTCTTTTGTTGAATATACGTCTATTCTATCTCTTGAACGCCAGCTTCCATTGTTAGCAGTCACCCCTATTAGATCTTTTACTTGATCACTTTAATACCTACCTTTTTCAGAATATAGTTTGTTATGTGGTAGCTGAAGTGCAGGGCATATCCTGCAGGAGCTATTAGAGCTCTTGTTCAGTAATTAGAGCTCCTGTTTAATATAAGCCCTTAAGAGTTGATTCTTGCCTGATCAGATTAAATTCTCCATCATAAAAGTCAAGGTCTTCAAGCATCACTTTCCATAGAGTTCCTTACAGTAGTATACGACTTTCTTATCTCTAATTGAATATATCGACTTTTCTATCTCTTGAGCGCTAGCTACTATTGCCAGCAGTTAGCTGTATTAGCCCTTTATTTGATAATTTTAAAACCTTCTTTAGGATATAATCACCTTGTATCTAGCTATTAGAGCTCATGTTCAATATATAGGCCTTCAAGAGTTAGTTCTTGTCTGATCAGGTCAAGCTCTTTGAGCATCACCTTTCATATAACTTCTTACTATAGTTTGTGGTTTCTCTCTCTTGTTGAATATATCGTCTATTCCATCTCTTGAGCGCCAGCAATCACCTCTATTAATCAGCCTTTTATTTGATCATTTGAATACCTTCTTCAGGATATAATCACCTTGTATCTAGGTAGCTATTAGAGCTCCTGTTCAATATATTGAGCCGTAGTAGTGTGATTACATAATTGAAGCTACCTTGTAAGACCCTATTAACCTCCATGGAACAGCCCTTCTAAGGTTTCCACAGGCTTTTTTCAACATAAATATGCCCTCAAAAGTTGTTTTCTTGGCTAATCGGATCAAGCTCTTTAATAACCACCTTTCATATAACTTCTTACGATAGTATGCGACCCTCTTATCTTTAGTTGAATATATTATCTTGAGCGCCAGCTACCACTGCCAGCAATCACCTCTATTAACCCTCCCATTTGATCACTTTAATACCTTCTTCAGGATATAGTTAATTATGGGGTAGCTAAGGTGTAGGACAGGGTATATGCTACAGGAGCTATTAGAGCTCCTGTTTAATATATAGGCCTTCAACAGTTAATTCTTATCTGATCAGATCAAGCTCTACAGAATCATCACTCTCTCTTATAGCTTTCACGATAATTTATGAATTTGCTCTCTTGCTGAATATATCATCTATTCTATCTCTTGAGCGCCAGCTACCATTGCTAGCAATCAATTCTATTAGCCTTTTATTTGATCACTTTAGTACCTACCTTCTTCAGGATATAATTACCTTATATCTAGTTATTAGAGCTCTTGTTGAATTAGAGCTCCTGTTCAATACCCTGGTTGAACGATTTGAATTTGCTGATGTAAGCTCCTGTTCAACCGAAAAAGCTGTACGCCACGGGAAGCCACAGGCGCGCGCACGGGGTACATCAAAATTCAAAACCACTTTGATTCATTATATCAATTCGAAAACCACCTAAAAACACTAATAATTAGTATCATTTGAAACTTAACTGAATTCGTGATTTTTCGAGATATGTTGCATGTGTTTCCGATCGGAGGTTGTTGTACAGCAACTGAAAACGTCCGAAATTGCGGGGGATTTCTCTGGGAGCTGATTGGTCAGTTAGGATTGTGGCGCAACTAATGAAATAAGAAAGACATAGATAATAAAATATTTAATATTAATTAAATTTTTTAAATAAAAGATTATTATTATAATAATAAATAAAAATAATAAAAATTATTAAAAATAAAATGATATATATATATTTCTTTTTCAAATTAATTCCCTTATAAATCCTGGATTATAATTAATAAATATTAATAGAATAGATATAGAATAAGGTTATATTGAGGGATAATCACGGCATTGGTGACGCTGATATCATATTATCTTCATAACATACAGCTGTACTGGAATTATAATCCAAGCGCAATATAATATTAAAATATCACATTAGGTCCAGGATATTGTAATAATTTTTAATAAGGGAATCAAAATATTAAAGGAGGTTTAATAATAAAATAAAATTGGAAAAGTAGTAAAATACCTACAGATATACAAACTTTCTTTTATTTAATAACGTGCCCCACAAGTCAGCCGGTCAAACTAGTCAACCGGTCAGCAAAAATACATACAAAATACGTCTGTGCGTAAACGTGCGTTTTATTCGAAAAAAATCGTATCAAAATTCGGTTTGAAGATTTAGAATCCTCTTGGAATGCTGATAATTGTAGTATTTTTTGAAAATTTTGTACGAATTTATTCAATTAAATACCCGAAAAGTGGACCCAAAATATTTAATATCTTAATTATTTTCCTTTATATGCACTGGGGATTTTTTTCAATTTTTTTATAAATTCAGATATATATAACATAAAATATATCAAAATTTGAAAAAATAAGATCAAAAATTCATAAAGTTAGTATTTTCGAATTTCTTAAGTTTCCGGTTATATTTCGGCTGACCGGTTGACTAGTTTGACCGGCTGACTTGTGGGGTACGTTATAATATATATAGGAAAATAAAATGAATCTTTTAAAACAATATTAGATTATGAATGTAATAAATATAATAGTATTATATTATAATATTATAAAATATAAACAAGGTATATAAAGAAGATTAAAATTAGCTAAAAAAGATTACAAATTAGCAACCCTATTTTGAATTATTTTGGAAAATAAATATAATATTATGATATTAAAAAGAAATTGTAAAAATAAAGATAGGTAATAATTTTTTATAAAAATATAAAATTATTCATATATATTTATATTTTATATAAATTATATATATCCTAACCTTCTTCCAAAATAACTTCTTTATAATATAATGAACTGGGGTAGTGTGATTATGTAATAGGTCTTACCTTATAAAGACCTTATTAACCTTCATGGAGCCTACCCTTCCTAGGTTTCTACAGGCTCATATAGATATAAATAGGCTTCTAAGAATTATTTTCTTATTTAATTAGATTAAATTTGTAAAGATTATTACATTTTTTCTATAAATTTTATAATAATTTATAAATTTGTTTTTTTATTGAATATATTATTTATTCAACCTCGTACGCGCTACTATTAATAAATAGTTACTTCTATTAGATTTCTTACCTAATCACTTTAATACCTTCTTTAGGATATAGTTACCTTATATCCTCTGGCTTATACAACCTCTGGTTTATTATGGGTTAGTTGAAGTATAGGGTATATCCTGCAGGAGCTATTAGAGTTCCTGTTCAATAATAACATTTTTATTATTTATTAAAAAAAAATAATAAAATTATTTTAAATCTTATTATTATTTTATATTTAAATTGTTACCATATTATTTTATAAAGTTTAGATATTATAACATATTAAATATTTTTTATATTAAAATTTAATTATTTTTATTAGAAGGTAAATTCCACTAAAAATATAAAGTAAAATTAAAATTATGATAATATAACTTAATTAGATAGGCAATAGGTAGGTTTTTCCCAAAATATAGTTCCTATTTAGAATAAATACCAAAAGATAAACCGGATACCTATAATATATTTTAGGTAAATTGGAGTAGTAATAAATAATAATAATAATAATTTCTAAGGAAATTTATTAATATAAACTTTTATTTAATATTTTAATATTATTATTTTTTATATCATACATAATTGGAATTCCCTTTTAAGAATCAATTAGTTTTTAAGGAATAAACTTTTTTAAAATCTCTTTAAACTTTTTTTTAATATATATAAGTTTTTAAATATTAATTTTTATTTAATTAGATTAAGTTTTTTATTATAAAAGTTAAATTCTTTAAGTATTATTTTTTATACAGTTTTTTTATAATAATATATAATATTTATATTTTTAATTAAATATATTATTTTAAATATTAGTTATTACAGTAAATAATTACTTTTATTATTTTCTATATATTTATTTTAATATCATTTTTCTAGATATAATTATTTTATATTTTTTATCTTATTTATCCTTATAGTTTATTATTTATAAGGTAGTTAAAGTGCAGTATATATCTTATATAAGTTATTAAAACCATTAGGATTCATATTCAATATATAAGCCCTTAAGAGTTTGTTCTTGTTTAATTAATTTAAACTTTTTAAATATTATCTTTTATATAATTTTTTATAATAATTTATAATTTTTTTATTTATTAAATCTATTATTTATTTTATTTTTTAAATATTAATAAATACTTTTATTAATTAATATTTTATTTAATTACTTTAATATTTATTTTTAAAATATAATTATTTTATATCTTTTATTTTATTTATATTTTTTAATTTATTATAAGTTAGTTGAAATATAGGGCATATCCTGCAGAAGTTATTAGAATTCCTCTTTAATATATTAAATTAATATAATGTAAATATGTGGTTATAATATGTAATAAGGATATATAATAGGAATATATAGTACAGATATATAACAGAAATATGTAATAGGAATTATTACAAAGGATTTTAATAAATATACTTATAAAGTTTATACATATTTATTTAGGTATAAATAGGCCTTTAAGAGTTGCTTTCTTACCTAATCAATTTAAGTCATAAATAATTCTTCAGAGATTGTTTTTATATAATTTTATATAAATAATATACATTTTTTTAGCCTATATCTTTATTGTACGCATTATTATTGCAGAGTAGTCACATATAATAGCTTTTTTACCTATTTATCTCAATACCTTCTTCAGGATATAGTCATTTTATATCCTTAACTTATATAATTTTTGATTACTATAGATTAATTAAAATATAAAATATATCCTACAAAAATTATTAAAATTCTTATTTAATATATAAACCTTCAAAAATTTACTCTTATCTAATTAAATTAAATTTATAATTATTAACTTATTTAATTTTTCTTATAATTTTTTCTTATAATTTATTATTTTCTAATCATTTATTAAATATATCTTTTATTTTCTTTTTTAAATAATAATTATTATTATAAATAATTACTTTTATTAATTTTTTATTTAATTATTTTATTAATCTTTTATAATGTAATTTTTTTATATTTAATTATTAAAATCTTTATTTAATTATAATTTTTATTTTATTAAAATTCTTATTTAATCAAAACTCTTAATTAAAGTTTTCCGGGAAGGGCCACGGGTTGGTAGCATTGTTTTAAGCCATTTTAAAAAGCAAATATAATATTATGATATTAAAAAAAGGGTTATAAAAATAAGAATAAATAATGGCTTTTTACAAAAATATAAAATTATTTACATATATTTATACCTTATACAAATTGTATATATCTTAGCCTTTTCCCAGAATAATTTCTTTATAATATAATAACATTTTTGTTATTTATAAAAAAAAATAATAAAGTTATTTTGGATTTTATTATTGCCTTACACCTAGGCCATTACCATATTACTTCATAAAATTCAGGCATTATAATACATAAAATATTTTTTTATATTAAAATTTAATTATTTTTATTAAAAGATAAATTTTAATAGGAATATAAAATGAAATTAAAATTATAATAATATAACTTATTTAAATAGGCAGTAAATAGGTTTTCTCTGGAATACAGTTCCTATCCAGAACAAATACTAAAAGATGGATTGGATACCTATAATATAATCTAGGTAAATCGGGGTAGTAATAATAATAATAATAATTAAAGTTTTTATTTAATATCTTAATTAAATAATTTATAAAAAGATTTTATTAATATAAACTTCTATTCAATTAAAAAAGCTATATGTTATAGGAAAGCCATAAGCATACATATAAAATATATTAAAATTTAAAACCACTCTAATTTATTATATTAATTTAAAATTTATTTAAAAATATTTATAATTAATATTATTTAAAATTTAATTAAATTTGGGATTTTTTAAAATATATTGCATATATTTCTGATTGGATGTTATTATATAGTAATTAAAAACATCTAAAATTGTAGGGCATTTTTCTGGGAATTAATTAATCAATCAGGATTATGGTGTAATTAATAAAATAAAAAAGATACAGATTAATTAAATTATTTATTAAATTATTTATATTAAAAATCAAATTATTAACCATTATTTTAATTTATTAATATAGATAATTTATTAACATGGGGTTGCAACGCGGCCCGAACAAAAGAGATCTATATAAAAGTAATACAGAGCGCAATAGCATATGGAATAACAGCGTAACACATTTTAAACCAAAACCATAAGGCAAAAAACATCATTAAGAAATTGGGTACCATTTAATTAACTTACCTATAAAAAATCAACAATATATATAAAATAACAGAAATATTATAATTAAAAATAGAATTAAATTACCCCCTAATATATTTCTATTTAAATATGATAATAATAATGATTAAATTCTATATAAATAATAGAGGTTTTAATTTTAAAATTTAAGAAATAAAATAGAAAATTCAAAAATAAATAAAATTTTAAAGATTTAAGAAAAGGTGGGATCTTCCCGTTATTATTTAAATACTAAATATATATATTATAAAAATTAAAGTTAATTAAAATATTAAATGGAAAAAATATTAATATTTTAAAAAAATCTTTTTAAATTATTAAATAAAAAAATAAGAATAATATAAAAAAGATATTATTATATTAATAATTTAATTATTACCTTTTGATATAAAGATTAATAATTAATATTTTAATTTGTGAAAATATAAAATGTTAATATTATTATAAATATATATTAAAAAAATAAAATTAAAAGCTTTTTTATTTAATAAAAGGATTTTAAAAATAAATATTTTTAAGTATAAATATAATAAAAGGGAAATAGTATGGTATATAATTTTTGAATATTTTAAATATATTTTAATATAGGCTTATTTTAAATGAAATTTAACCCCAAAAATTTTCTTAATTAATACAAATTATAAAAAAACATTATTTAATTTTAATAAAACCTTATTGGTAACTTATTAGTTCTTTAAATAAATTTAATTACTTATATATAAAATAATATTATAACTTATTTAATATAAATATTTTTAAAAATTTCAAATTAAGTAAGAAAAATTTATAATTAAATAAAAAGATATAAATAATAATATATTAATAGGATCTTTTAAAAAAATTATATTTACCCAGGATTATTCTACACTTATTCCAAACCATATTTATTGGAATTATCTTCCCCCACGTCTACCTCCTTATCCTCCTTCTTGTTTTTTTTGGTTATATATATTAAGGAATTTTGAATAAAGGTAAGTACATTTTTAAATAAAAGGTTGTATTTATTAAGGTTTAAATTTGGGTATATTAAGAAATTATTAAAAATTTATAGTGAATTATTATTAAAAAATAGTAAAATATTTAATGTCAATTAAATTTCCTAAATAAAAAATCATTATAATAATAATATATAAAAATAATGTAAATTATTAA
Organism: Daldinia sp. FL1419; assembly: GCA_025201765.1. Lineage (NCBI taxonomy): Eukaryota > Fungi > Ascomycota > Sordariomycetes > Xylariales > Hypoxylaceae > Daldinia > Daldinia sp. FL1419. The sequence continues at coordinate 41,038 of MU623521.1, read as the reverse complement.
AGATAAAATAATACATATACACCTCCTTCCAAAACTAATTCCTTTATAAATCCTATATTATAATTAATAATTATTAATAAAATAAATATAAAATAAAATTATATTACAAAATAATTATGATATTAATAATATTAAAATAAATAATTTTCTTAAAATTGTTGGAACATATAAGAATTATAGATTTAACAAATAAAGGACTAAATATAATAAAAATAATTATTAAATATTATTAACAATCCCTTAATAAACTTCTTAAAAATTTAAAAACCCTAAAAAAATTATAATAAAATTTTAATAATTAATTTCCAAAACTATATTAGAAAAATATAACCATATTTTTTATGCAATTCTCTGTTTTTAATAAGTAAATTATTTTTATAATATATAATTACATTGGGATTATAATTCCAATATAATATAATATTAAAATATTATATTAAATCCAAAATATTATAATAATTTTTAATAAAAAAATTAAAATATTTAAAAAGGATTAATAATAAAACAAAATTAAAAAAATAATAAAATATTTATAAATATATAAACTTTCTTTTATTTAATATAATACATATATAAAAATAAAATAAATTTTTTAAAATAATATTAAATTATGAATATAATAAATATAATAATATTATATTATAATATTACAAAATATAAGTAAGGCATATAAAGAAAATTAAAATTAATTAGGAAAGGTTATAAATTAATAACATTATTTTAAATTATTTTAAAAAATAAATATAATATTATAATATTAAAAAAAAAATTATAAAAATAAAAATATATAATAGTTTTTTATAAAAATATAAAATTATTCATATATATTTATACCTTATATAAATTACATATATCTTAACCCTCTTCCAAAATAATTTTTTTATAATATAATAACATTTTTATTAATTATTAAAAAAAATAATAAAACTATTTTAAACCTTATTATTATTCCATATTTAAATTATTGTTATATTATTTTATATAATTTAGGCATTATAATATATAAAATATTTTTCTATATTAAAATTTAATTATTTTTATTAAAAAGTAAATTCCAATAAGAATATAAAATAAAGTCAAAATTATAATAACATAATTTATTTAAATAGGTAGTGGGTAGGTTTTCTCCGGAACACAATTCCTACCCAGAACAAATACCAAAAGATAGACCAGATACCTATATATATTCTAGGTAAATCAGGGTAGTAATAAATAAATAATAATAAAATATATATAATTTTTATTATAAATATATTAAGTAAAATTATATATAAATTATTATATAAAGTGGTATTATTAGAAGAAGAAATAATTAATTTATAAGAAATCAATTATATATTTTTTCAATATTAGTAGGTTAAAAATAAACATTTACAATATGGAAAATTCTTTATTTAAATTGAAGGAAAGGTTATATAGATTAAAAAAAAAGTATAAACCTTAAGGTTCCTAAGGAAGTTATTAAAGGGGATCCTTTAAAATGGTAATAATAAGATTAATAATATTATGGAATTTGTAATATTTTTGGTTATAATATAAGAACTTATAAAATAATAGATTCAATATTCAATAATAATAGTTAATTGAATTTTTAATTAATTTTAATTATTGTAGTTAAATTATTTATAATTGAATTAGAGGGTTTTTAAAAATTAATTGGTTAGTTAGTTTAATTGGTTGATTTATGGGGCATATTAATAATAATAATTTGAACTTTACAATTATAATTTTTCCTTATGTATTATGTGATACCTATTTTAATCCTGTATTTAATTCTATATATTTTAATCTCTAACCAAAATATATTCTTTTTTAAAATAACCACTTTTAATTTAATATATTTGAATACCCTTACTTTTATTATTATATGTAATGGTACCTTATCCATCTAACATAAAATAAAATTAATTAATTCCAAAAGTAAAATTGGTCATAGAGTAATCAATCTAAAAAAATTAATAAATAAAATAAATTATTATATAATAATTAAATTTTAAATAAATCTTTATATTATTAAATTAATTATGTATTTTTTAAGAATCTATATTAGGATCTATAATATAAATATTTATATTAGGTTAGCCCTAGGCGGTCTGTATTCTGCCGGGACAGGTGGTCCGTGCTCCCAGCAACATCTACAATAATACCCCTATTCAAATAATAGAAATTTAGATAAAATAGGGGGAAAAAGATACATATTTTCTAAAAATTCTTAAAATAAAGATTTTTTAAAATTAATTATTAATTTCATTTAATTTATAAATATATTTAGTAAAAATATTCTTTTATATGTATAAATAACTTTCCTCTTTGAAAATTCTTCTTAACCACTATAATATCCCTCCCAAAGTTGGGCAAATACCCCTTATTATATATAATAAATTAAATAATAATTTATTATTAAAATTAATAAATTTCATTATATAAAAAATTTTAGTATTTTAGATATAAAAATCCTAAAATTGTTAAATTAATTTATTAAAGAGAGGATTTGTTATAGACCAGATTTGTTATGGCAAGGTTTTACTATATATGATTAGAGAGTCTTGGACTAACCGTCCATGCGCCCGGGGTAGCAATAAGGAATAGATGTCACGCTCAATACAAGCTAGGGCAATTAAAAGACACTACGATAGGGACTGCTAGGCTTAACCGAGTTACACTATTCGCCGACTTCCATTTGGACTCCAATATCAGACCTCAGCTCAAATAGCAAAAGCCAATATATACTAACCCCTTGGTTAAGGTTTCAAAGCCAAGTGGGCACTTCAAGATGGAAGCAACGCCGCTCGCCTGGACATAGAAATAAGCATAGGTAGGAACCACACGTGCGGGACTTGATTAAAACAATGTTCGTAATGCCACTTCCTTAGCCTCCTCCTGGCTTTCCTATCTACAATGCTAGAGTACACAAGGGAAAGAGAGTTGTAATGCAATTCTGTCCGCTACAGTGCGTATGCTGTCTATAGCACGGAAAGGTCGCCGAATTTCTCCTAGACGGGGCATTAGCATCGTCATCACCGAGTACATACGCTGCAGCAGAGCCGCACGCAGAAAAGAGCGATCTTACCTTGTATCCCGGAACGGACCAGCGGCCCTTGGACACCAGCTTGGCCGTCTTCTCGTCGATCGAGGGCTCTGCGGCCGCAACCTCGTCAACAGTAAGTTCCTCAAAGGGACGAGCAGTCTCGATGTTCTTGAGAGTAGCCTCGAGGTCCTTCAATTCCAAGTCGACCTTCTCCTTGGTGTTCTCTGCATTCTTGACGGCCTCGATCTCGAAAGCTTCAATGGCCTTGAGTTGACGGGCAACGTCGTACTGAGCGGGCTTGAAAGCGGCGAACCGCTTCTCGATCTCGTTGATAACAGCTTGGTTCTTGAGAACGGATCGGTAGTGCGCAAAGTCAACGGTCGTGGGGAGTTCGGAGAGGGCCTGTAACTTGCGACGGGCGTTCTCGTTACGCTGCTTAAAGGCCTGTAGGCTTGCGACAGTCTGGCCACGCAAGCCCAACGAGGAGGTGACCTTGGTCCAGTCGAGCTTGAGGGCTGCGCTTCGCTACATGGGAAAAAAACGGAAAATTAGAAATTAGCTCATCTTCACCCAAATTTTTAACGGGAGCTTCCGGGATAATTGATAAGACCAATTAATAATGTCACTACCTCGAAGAAAGCTAAATAACACTGATTATGGTATAAGGAAGAAATACTTACTGCAGCCATTTTGGTGATGCGATGGAGGAAAGAGATAAGGAGTGGAGTTATGAAGCAATTCGCAGCAATTCGTAAGTGGACGTTTTGGCTCGTTTGGTTGCTTCCATCTATCTTCCATCCGAAGAACTCCCATGTTTTGCAAGGGAAGCCATTACAGCTAAAAAGTCCCGTGACTCTTCTTGATCACGTGATGTAACTGCCCTTCAGCCGGTCCCGAATTTTAATGGTGCGGTTTTGGCATTTCAATTTAGCAACGGTGGGTCCACTATGTGGCACGTGCTCTTGTAACATTACCTATAAGTTCCTGGAGCTCCCCACTTGTAATTAGATCTTCTTTTCTTTTTTCTATAATTTAATTTAAATATAAAATTATTAATTTTTTTATAATAATAAATTAAGGTGATAGGGCCAGGATAAAATCTGTTAATTTAATATTTTTTAATATATAAATAAGTTTTTAAAAGTTATTTTCTTATCTAATTAATTTAAGTTATTAAATATAATAATTGGAGGTTATCCCAAGGGCTAATATAATCCTTAAGTTTTTAAATAAAATCTTTTATTAAGATAAAATTATATTATTATATTAAATTAGGGTAATGTAATTAAATAATAAATATTAAATTAATGTAAAATAATTAAATAATAAATATTACCTTGTAAAAACCTTATTAACCTCTTTAGAGCTAATGTTTTTAGGTTTCTACAGTTTTTTTTGGATATAAATAGGCCTTTAAGAGTTATTTTTCTTATTTGATTAATAGAGGTCCTTAAGGTTTTATAATTTGATTTTTTTATAGAATTTTTATATGAGAATATATAATTTCAGTTTTTTTTTGAAGATATCTTTTTAAAATGTATTATTATTGGTAAGTAGTTATATATATTTATTTTTCTATTTAATTAATTTATTTTCTTTTTCAGAATATAATTACCTTATATCTTCTGGCTTATATAGCCTCTGGCTTATTATGGGTTAATTGAAGTACAGGGTATATCTTATAGAAGCTATTAGAGTTCCTAGTTATTTAATATATTATTATTTTATTATTTTTATAATAAATATAATATTTTATTATATTAAATTAAAATAATATTAAATAATAATTTTAATAATTCTTATAGGATATACCTAATATTTTAATTATTTTATAATAAATTAAAAATTATATATAAATAATGAATTAAAATAATGTAATTAAGTAATAGATATTATCCTGCAGAGACTTTATTAATTTCCTTAGAATTAAACCTTTTAGATCTCCACAGTTCTTTTGGATATAAATAAGCCCTTAAGAATTGTTTTTCTTATTTAATTAATTAAAATTTATTATGATCTTTTAAAAATCATTTTAATAAAATTTTTATATAATAATATATAATTTTAATCTTTTTTTTAAATATATTTTCCTATAATATATTATTATTGGTAAATAATTATATATAATAGTTCTTTTATTTAATTATTTTATTATATTTTTTAACATATAGTTACCTTACATCCTTAAGTTTATATAATCTTTGGTTTATTATAAATTATGAGGTATATTTTGCAAAAGTTATTAAAATTAATAAAGTTCTGATAAGATATTAAAAATTTATAATTAAATCTATCCTTTTTCAATTAATTAATTCAAATTAATTATAAAATTATTATTATTAAATAAAAACTTTAATAATTTTTGCAGGATATATCCTGTATTTTTAATGTACGAAATTTTATAGAAAAATTCATGGTTTTATATTTGAGAATTTAAATTAATTAAATAAAAAAATAATTTTTAATAACTTATTTATATTTAAAAAAGCTTATGGAAATTTTAGAAAAGTTAATTCCATAAAAGTTGTAATTTTTTTGCTCTTTAATTTTTAAATATTTAATGGTTTTATTTAATGCTTTTTGATTTTGTTTATATATTTGTTAAATTAATTGATTATTAATTTCTATATAATTAAAAGTTCTTTTAAACTTGTTTTATTTTAGCCATTTTAAAGGTATATATAATTATAATTTAATTATTAATTTTATTAATATCTTTTTAAATTATATATATTGAACAGGAGTTCTGGTAGTTCCTGTAGGATATACTTTACATTTTAATTAATCTATAATAACCAGAGGTTATATAAGTTTGAGAATGTAAGGTGACTATATTTTAATAAAGATATTAAAATGACTAAATAGATGAATTATTATATATAATTATTTTATAATAATAATGTGTATAAAGAGGTTATAAGTTTAAAAGAATGTATATTATTTATATAAAGTTATATAAAAATGATTTTTAAAGAATTATTTATGATTTAAATTGATTAAGTAGGAAAGTAATTTTTTGAGGTTTATATATATTTAAATAAATATATGTAAATTTTATAAGGGTTTATTAAGGTCTTCTAAGATAATTCCTATTATATATTTTTATTACGTATCTCTATTACATATCCTTATTGTGTATTATAATTATATATTTATATTATATTAGTTTAGAGTTTTTTAAAATTAATAGCATAATTTATTTAATGAGCTAACTTTGATAAAATAAATTGGAAAAGTTGTAAAGAAATGTAATTAAATTATAAATAATTTAATTAATTTAATTAAAATTTATATAAGTTAAAATAATCAAAATAAATCTAAAATATATATAAAAAAAATCTTAAAACAAATATATTTCTAATTCCTCAATTCTTCAATTGATTGTAATATTGTATTTTAATTCAATTAATTAATTATTTATGTCTTTCTTATTTCATTAATTACACCATAATCCTAATTGATTAATTAATTTTCAGAAAAATCTCCCATAATTTTGGACATTTTCCACTACTATACAACTGCCTCTGATTGGAAATATATATAAATTATTTTAAAAAATTATGAATTTAATTAAATTTTAAATAATATTAATTATTAATATTTTTAAGTGATTTTTGAATTAATATAATAAATTAAAATGGTTTTAAATTTTAATATACCTTATATACGCGCCTGTGGCTTCTTGTGGCGTACAGTTTTTTCAATTAAATAGGAGTTTATATTAGTAAAATCCCCTTACAAATCGTTTAACTAGGGTATTAAACTAGAACCTTAATTCAATAAGAGCTCTAATAACTAAATATAAGGTAATTATATCCTAAAAAAGGTAGGTATTAAAATGATCAAATAAAAGGCTAATAGAAGTAATTATTAGTAATGGTAATTGGCATTTAAGAGGTAAAATTGACAATATATTTAATAAGAGAGAGAAATTATAAAACTATAATAAGAAACTTTATGAAAGATGATGCTTAAAGAGTTTGATCTAATTAGATAAGAATCAATTTTTGAAGGCTGATATATTGAATAAGAGTTTTAATTCAGGGTTTATACTAGTTCTTGCAGGATGTGCCCTGCACTTTAACTACCCCATGTTAATTATATCTTGAAGAGGGTAGGTATTAGAATGATCAAATAAAATGTGAATAGATAGGGGTGATTATTGGTGTTTAAAAGATAGAATAGATAATATATTTAATAAGAGATTAGAAAGTTGTAAATTATTGTAAGAAATTATATAAAAAATTAAATAAATTGATAATTAAGAATTTGATTTGATCAGATAAGAAAATAACTTCTGAGGGCAAATTTATATCCAAAAGAGCCTGTGGAGACCCTAGAAGGGTTGGCTTTATGGAAGCTAATAGGATCTTTACAGGGTAACATCTATTATATAAATATATTACCCCAGTTTATTATAATTTAGGTAAATTGGAATAATAAATATAATAATAATTATATTATTTTGGTTTAATAGTTTTTTTTTTTTTTTTTAGAAATTATATTTATTATTAAGTATTTAATCGATAATTATAGAACGAGAGTAATTGGTCTTGAAAGTAAAGCTGGTTGCAAAGCGACCAGCCCCAAAAAACTAGTTTTATTATATTAATTGATTTAATGATATTAATAGTAGTTAATAATTATTACAATGTTGGTATAATATATATATATTATGAAGTGCATTAAATTGATTAGGTAAATTATAAATTCTGAATAAGAAAAATTGGAATTATTATTAAGAAAATATTGTAAGAAGAAAAGTATATTGATGTTATTATAATTGATAATTGTTGTTTAGTAATCTTATAGGTGAATTTCTTCTTCTTTCTTTTTTGGCTTATTTAGGTTAAGAACGTTTTAATTTAATGTTTTTTTTTCTTCTTCTTCTTTTTTTTTAAATGTTTGGTTTTGATAGTAGGTGTTTGCTTTTGTTGTATATTAGTTGAATTAATATTGATTAGTTATGTATGTAATGTTTTTGTATTTGATAACTTTAGTATAATTAAATTTTGTGGTAATAAATAATTAGGTTCAAGATTTTTAGAATGTTTTTATATTGTATTTTTCTATATTGTTTTTTCTTAATCAAATTTAATATAATTATTTTATCTTTTTTAGTAGCTATATATGGTGTCCTAATGTATATTCTTTTTATAATGTATTAACGTGCCCCACAAGTCAGCCGGTCAAACTAATCAATTAGTCAGCAAAAATACATACAAAATACATCTGTGCATAAATGTGCATTTTATTCGAGAAAAATCGTATCAAAATTCGGTTTAAAGATTTAGAATCCTCTTGGAATGCTAATAATTGTAGTATTTTTTGAAAATTTTGTACGAATTTATTCAATTAAATACCCGAAAAATGGGCCCGAAATATTTAATATCTTAATTATTTTCCTTTATATGCACTGGGGATTTTTTTCAATTTTTTTATAAATTCAGATATATATAACATAAAATATATCAAAATTTGAAAAAATAAAATCAAGAATTCGTAAAGTTAGTATTTTCGAATTTCTTGAATTTCCGGTTATATTTCGGCTGACCGGTTGATTAGTTTGATTGGCTGACTTGTGGGGTACGTTATATGATTATGTGTTATAAGTATTATAAATATTTTATAAGGTAATGGTATGTTATATTTAGGCTAATTAAATAGTATATTGTGTATTTAATTAATTGATTGTTTTTAAGTTAATTATATAAGGGGTATTATATATTGGTATGTTAATATATAAGGAGGTGGTGGTATATTTTCTTATTTAATTTATTTTATGTAGGTAATTCTTGTAACGCTATGAACTCTAATTGTATCTAACTTTTTTTTTTAATTAGTTAATAGTGATTTTGATTTTGATTTTAATAAATTGTAATATATAAATTAATATTAAAATGATAATAATTTTGAATATATTTTATTCTTTTTATATAAATAATCTAATTAAATATTTTAGTAATAATTTCAAAATTATAAATTTATTTTTATAATTTTCTGTAAATATTGTTCTATTATTGGACCTACAATAATCTTTAAATGTTTATATATATTTCTTAATATTTATGTTTAATTATCTAATTAATCCTGTCTTTATTGATATGTGATCTAAATACAATTCAAATTCCATAATTATATTTTTCTGTAATAATATCTATAAATTCTGTAATGTTTTTATAATGTTTTATAATATTTCTATAATGTTTTATTATAATCTTTTATAATATCTCAGATATTTGTATATAAGTTCTTTATCCTAATTAATCTATTTTATATTTACATTTATTCCATTTTTAATATCTTAATACCCCAAATTGCTGTATATTATGTTATTAATATATATATTATTTGATTATATAATTTTAAAATGTTTTTCATATTGTAGGTTTTTAATGTTAATTATATAAGGACTTTGGGTGTATTAAAGGTATCTTGAAGTTTTAGGGTTAAATTAATATTTTTTACTGCTTATTCTTTTAATATCTATTTTTTTCAACCTAAAGTTATAATTATCCTAATTAAATAATATCAATTTTAATTAGAACAATATGAGTGGTATTGACCATATTTTTCAAATCTTTATATATTTTAATCTTAATTAATATTGATTTTTATAATAATAATCCTAATAAATAATCCTTTTAAAATTGAGGAATTGTAATATTTGAAGATTTTATATGGTTGCTATTGAATAAAAACTCTAATAACTCCTACAGGATATACTTTATACTTCAATTAACCCATAATAATCAAAGGCTATACAAATTTTAAGATACAAGGTAACTATATCCTAATAAAAATATTAAAATAATTAGATAAATAAATTATTATATATGATTACTTTATAATAATAATATATATAAAAAGGTTATAAATTGAAAAAATATATATTATTTATATAAAATTATATGGAAATAATTTCTAAGAAATTATTTATAATTTAAATTAATTAAATAAGAAAGTAACTTTTGGAGGCCTATATATATCCAAATAAATGTATGTAAATCTTATAAAGGTTTATTAAAATCTTTTAAAATAGCTCCTATTATGTACTCCTGTTGTATATCCCTATTACATATCCCTATTACATATTACAACCACGTATTTACATTACACCAGTTCAATATAAATTAGGTTCTTATTTTTTAAAATAAATAATATATTATAATTTATATATTATATGGTTAATTAATTGTAAATTCTTAAAAATATTGTTCGGAATAAGTTCCAACATACATTTATTACTTATTTTTATATTATATATCCTAATCAACTTGTTTTTAAATAAATAAATAAGTTTATCAGTTTTTAGCATTTTGTTTTAAAATATTTATTTTAATAGTAATTTATAATTTTTAATTATTTTAAAAATTTTAATAATTATTATTATTATTATTATTATTAATATAAAATTATTAATTTAATTAATAATTTTATATAATTATTAAACTTTTTATAATAACCATTATTTTTAATTATAGATAATAATTCTTATAACCTGCGCTTGATTATATAAAGCATATAAGTACATCAAAATCCATAAATCCAATTGTTTTTTTAAATAATTAAAAATATTATATGTAATTTTTTAAAAATTGATTTTCTTAATTTCTAAAATGTTATAATTATTTATTCCTTAATATAATTAACTTATTAATTTAATTAGGTATAAATTGAAATAATTATTTATAAATAGCATTTATTAAACATATAAATTATAAGAAGGAAATGATTATAATTATATATCTTTATTAATTATATATATAATAAATTAAATCTATGTTTTTCTTATTTCATTAGTTGTGCCATAAATCCAACTAACCAATTAACTCCTAAAGAAATCAACAAAATAACCCCACAATTTTGGACGTTAAATCTTATTGTATAAATATTTCCAATTACAATCAAATACAAATTAGCTTAAAAAATCGCAAATTGAATTAACTTTTAAATAATATCAATTATTAATATTTTTAAGTAATTTTCAAATTAATATAATAAATTAAAATAATTTTGAATTTTAATATACCTTATGCGCGCGCCTGTGGCTTCCTATGACGTATAACTTTTTCAATTGAAAAGGAGCTTATATTAACAAAATCCCCCTGCAAATCTTTAATCAGGGTATTAAATAGGAACTCTAATTACTATTAAACAAAAACTTTAATTAAATAAGAGTTCTAATTAAACAAAAGCTTTAATAGTTATTTAGATGTAAGGTGATTATATACTGAAGAAGGTATTCAAATAATTAAATAAAAGGCTAATTAATATATGTAATTACTAACGCTTAAGAGGTAGCATAGACAATATATTTAATAAAAGAAAAAATTCATAAACCATCATAAAAGCTATAAGAGAAATAATAATTCTAAAAAGCTTAATCTAATCAAACAAGAATCAATTTTTAAAGGCTTATATTAAACAGAAGTTCTAATAACTAAATGCATAGTAATTATATCCCAAAAAAAGTAATAAAGTAATCAAATAAAAAAGTAATAAAAATAATTACTTACAATAATAACTAGCGCTTAAAAGATAGAAAAAATGATATTCAATAAGAGATAAAATCCTAAATTATCGTAAAAAACTACAAAAAAAACTAAATAAATTAATACTTAAAAACTTAACCTAATCAAGCAAGAATCAACTCTTAGAGATTTATATATTAAACAAAAGCTCGAATTCAAGGTTAATACTCTTAAATAAGAACTCTAATAGATCCTGGAAGATATACCCTGCACTTCAACTACCCCATAATAAACTATATCTTAACGATAGTAGGTATTAAAGTGATCAAATAAAAGGCTAATAAAGGGGATTAATAACAATAATAACGCACGTTCAAAAAACTATATTCAACTAAAAACAAAAAGGTCATATACTATCATAAAAAACTATATAAAAGGTGATTTTTAAAGAAATTAATCCAATCAAATAAGAAAATAACTCTTAAAAGCTTATATATTAAATATAAGTTCTAATTCAAAATTAATACCATTGTATAAGGGCTTTAATAGTTAAATGTAAGGTAATTATATCCTAGAAAAAATATTTAAATAATCACATAAAAGATAAAATAATAAAAATAATTATTAACACTTAAAAAATAAAATAAATAATATATTCAACTAAAAATAAAATCATAAACTATTATAAAAAACTATAAAAAAAACTAAATAAATTAATACTTAAAAACTTAACCTAATCAAACACGAATCAACTCTTAAGGACCTATATATTAAACATAAACTCTAATTAAATATAAGCTCTAATTAAACATAAACTCTAATTATACATAAGCTCTAATAACTCCTATAAAATATGCCCTGCATTTCAACTACCCCATAACAAATCAAAAGTTTAAATAAAATAAAAAATATAAAGTAACTATATCCTAAAAAAACTATTAAAAGTAATTGTTAACAATAATAACTAATATTCAAATAATATATTTAATTAAAAACAACAAAAGGATATATTATTATAAAAAGCTATAAAGAAAATTAAATAAATCAATAATTAAGAACTTAAACTAATCAAATAAAAAAAACATTTCTTAAAAACCTATTTATATCTAAAAAACCTATAAAAACCTTAGAAGGTTTAATTCCATAGAAGCTAAAAAGGTCTTACAAAATAATTTCAATTATGTAATTATATTACCCCAATTTACTATAATAAAAAATTTAATTTAATTAAATAAAAATTAACTTTTAAAGGCCTATAATAATTCCTACAAAATATACCTTACACTTCAACTAACCCATAATAAACCAAAAATTATATAAACAAAAAAATATAAGATAACTATATCCTAAGAAAAAAAGTAAAACAATCAAATAAAAAAGCAAATATATATAACTACTTACCAATAATAGCACTCTAAAAGAAGATATTTTCAAAAAAAAGCAAAAAAATATATCATTATATAAAGACTTTATAAAAAAATTAATTTATAAAACCTGAAGAACCTATGCTGATCAAACAAGAAAAACAACTTTTGAAAGCCTATTTATATCCAAAAAAGCTATGGAAACCTAAGAGGTTTAGCTCTAAGGAAGCTAATAAAATCTGCAGGGTAATATTTATTACATAAATATTTTACCTCAATTTACTATAATTTAAGTAAATTAGAATAATAAATATAATAATGAATATATTATCCTAATTTAATAAATTTTTTTAATTTAAAAATTATATTTATTATTAAATATTTAATTGATAATTATAGAACAAAAGTGATTGGTCCTAAAAGTAAAACTGGTCACAAAGCAACCAGCCCCAAAAAACTAATAAATTTATATATATTAATAAAAATAAAATTTAAACATTTTATTATATAATTTTAATTATAATTTAATTAAAACCTCTTTTAAAATTATAACCTAAAATTTATATTAATTTTTTTTCATAAATGATTTTTTAATTAAATATATTACATATAATTAATTCTTAAAAAATTATAATATATAAATTATTTAATTATTATTTTTTAATATATAATTATAAAATTTATATTAATATTAATAATAAATTATTATATTAATAACTTATATTAATTCTTAATAATATTATAACATTCTTAATTAATTAATCAAATGTAAGCATAAAGCCTTTAATCTTTTCAATACTTATATCTAAACAAAAAAAAAACAAATTTTTATACTTAATTAATTTATTATACTTAATTAGATAAATAATATTTATAAAAATTTATAACAATTTAATTATTTTATTATTAATTTTTAAAATTAATAAACTTATTATATTTATTAATTAAATATTAATTTAATATTAATTTAACACTATTAACCAACAATTAGTAACTAATAACAATATTAATATTAAATAAGTTATATTAATTTGATTAATTGGGATATAAAATTGTAAAAAAGAAAACTATAATAGAAAAAAAATATTAAAAAAAAATTAATAATATTTTATATTCCAATTCATAATTTTCATTTCTTAAATCAATAAATGCTTATTAACTGCAACTATATTTTTTATATAATATATATATTTAAATTTATACATAAATACTAAATAACATTCAACACTATTCTAATTATATTAATTATAAATAATATCTCTCATCTTAATATATTATAATTTAATACTATACCTTTTTTCCTTCTTCTTTTTTTCCTTCCCTCTCTCTTTCCAAAACTTAATTTCAACTTTTTTAACTTAAAATATTTTATTACATTTGATTAATTACTAATTAATAAACCCTAAAAATATTTTTTTAATTTAAACCTATTAATATAAACTCTTTAAATAATAACTTTTCATCAATGATATCATTAATAATTAATATTTTAAATAATAATAATAATAATAATAATAATAATAATAATAATAATTAATTTATCATTATTATTTTATTATTTAATCATATTCCTATAATATAATTCAATTAAATTAATAATATAAACAAATTAAAGAAATATTAGAAATTAATTATATATATTAATAATTCTTTACTTAATTTCTATCATTTTATAAATCTTTTTAAAATAATTTAAATAATTTTTAATTAATTAAAATATTTAAATATTTAATATAATAGAATTTAAGATCTTTAACAATATTAAAATTAATTAATATATTCAGTAAAGAATTATTAATATTAATTTTTAGAAGAATAACCTTTATTATCCTTATTATTATAATATAACTTTATTATCCTTATTAATTAAATAACTTATTATATATATTAATATTTATAAAAATAATCCTATTAATAAATATATAACTAAAATCTTAACCAATTTTTATTATATAAAAAATCTAATAATTCAAACCTTTAACTTTTTAGATAAAATTCTTTATAAATTTTATAAAAAATATTTCCAATCATCTAATTCTGAAAATCTATGTTAATCTATGGCTGTTTTTTAATTATTATATTTTTTTAATAAAAATAACTATAACAATTATTTTTATATTATAATTAAATATAATTTTCACATTTTTAAATTTAAATTCCTTTATATTTAAATTAATTATATATTTCTTATTCGTAAAAATGTAATTAAAAAAACTCCTCAGTTATAAATAAATATAATAGTTAGAAATTAATAAAAGAATACTTTAATTTTAAATATAAAAATAATAATAATATAAAGGTATTATTATATAATTAATATAATGATTTAATTAATAATTAATTTATATATATATAAAATTTAAAGATAAATAAAATAGAAAAAAACTTTTTAATTTAATATATAATATTAATTAAAGTTGTAATTATTATAATAAGTTCTAATAAATTCTATTTTTAATTAATTGTATATTTTATTATAATTCTTAATATATATTTCATTTTTAATTTATTTTTTAATAACTTTTCACAATTAAATAAATAAATAATTATTTATTATTTTAATTAATATTTATTTTTTAAATAATACTTTCTTTATAATACCTGAGCTAATCCTTTTAGAGATGTTGTATATATAATTATTAGGGTAAATATTTGTAATATCTGTTTTAGGTTCTTTAAAAGTTCTAATATAATCTCTAATTAAATTGGTAATATTAATAATATTAGATTAAATAAATCTTTTATTAAAATCTTTAAATCTTTTAAATAAATATAAATCTTTTAGAATTATAACTCCATAAATAATAATTTAAATTTACCTCTTCATATTCCTATTAATTATTTAATAAAATATTTAATTAAGAATATTTATCTTTATAATATAAATAAAGGTTGTTACTATTAAGTTTTAAGTAGTAAGTATAAGTGGCTTCAATATATATCTTATAATAATTAATAAAATTATAATTAATTATTTTTATTATTTAATAATAGGTATAATATTAATTAATTAAATAAATAATATTTTTTAATTTGTATTAAATGATTTAATAGTAAAAAGGTTTTATTATATGGTGTTTATAAAGGGTATTAATAAAGGTACTTTATAAGGTAATAATATACTAATTAAATAAGAAATAATTTTTAAAGATTTATTTATATTTAGAAAAAATTTGTAAAAATCTTAAAAAAGGTTATTTTATAAAAATTAAAAATAATTTCAATTATATAATTATATTATATAATTTAATATATAATTAAATATAAGGTTAATTAATTAGGATATGGTTGGATACAATATAAGACTAATTAATTAAAGAGGCTGACATGGCTGGCCAATTAGAAAAAAGTTTATATATTTAGTTAATAAAATGTAAATAATTTATAAAACCTTTAAAATCCAAGCTTTTTCAATTTAAAAAAATGTTTTAATATCTTAATTAAATAGGAAAAAATAATAGAATTTTAAAAAATTAAATATATAATATTATTTAAGATTTAAAAAATATAAGGTTAGTATATAGAATTATTATATTAAATAAGGTATTATTTTTTCATTATTTATACATTTTTGTTATAATAAAAAATTTTAAAAAAGCTTAAGGTAATAGGAATTTTGATAATTCTTATAAGATATATTTTATATTTTAATTAATTTATAATAATTAAAGATTATATAAGTTTGAAGATATAAAATAATTATATCTTAAAAAAGGTATTGAAATAATTAGGTAAAAAAATTATTATATATAATTATTTAGTAATAATAATATATATAATAAAGATATAGGTTTAAAAATTTATTATTTATATAAAATTATATAAAATTTAAATTAATTAAATAAAAAGGTAATTTTTAAAGGCTTATTTATAATTAAAAGAATGTATATAAATCTTATAAAAGGATTTAATATGGTTTTTTAAGAATAGCTTCTAATATATATTCCTACTTGTTGGTAGGTACATATGTAAGATAAAAGCAAAATAATAATAAAATAATAATAATGGGGTTAAGATTAATATATTGAAATTATCTGAAGAAGAATCTATTTAAGAGGGATAGGTGGAAAACCTATCCTTATATATTATAAGATATATAAGTACTTCCTAATTATAGTATCCCATATTAAGGCACATAAGTCATACAACCATCATTACTACATATTTCCACTATATATTCACATTATATTAATTTAATAAAATTGTTAGTTTTTGATAGAGATTTATATAATGAAATATAGGACATATTTTATAAGAATTATTAAAATTTATATTTAATATAAATAAGCCTTTAGAAATTATTTTCTTATTAAATTAATTTAAATTCTTATTAATAAAAAAAATACCTAATTATAAATATTTTTTTAAATTTTAAATTTTTAATATATTTTTTTATTTATCTTATTAATTTATCAATTATTTTATCAATTATTATTAATTATTATTAATTTTTTATTAATTTTATATATTAATTTATTAGAAAAATTTTAATATAATATATTAGACTTTATCCTGGATAATCTTTATTAAATTAAACATATTATGGCTTATATAAGGTTAAAATAATTATTAAATATTATTATAAAAACCTCATATTTTAAATTAATTTTAATAAATCACATATAAATTATTACCATTATTATAATAATATTTAAATTATTAATAAATATAAAACAAGTTATTCACAACAGCCTAATAATCCATTATAAAGTATCGTAGCATATAATATACTACCAACCAACTTCCTATTTGCTTTTTTTTTTATTCCCCATACAGACTTTTCCGTTGTTGCAATGCTTCCGCCCAACACGCCCGCAACAAACACCTTCCCCCCTTCACCAAGACTAACTACTAAACGCTGAGCGCCATAATCGAATTGACTATGTCGTTATCGTTTTCTTTCAGTGCTTTGATGGCCTTGTTCCGTTTGACGTTGGCTTGAGTCATAACCAGCTCGATATCCTTATCCTCGAGCCCTTCGGCATCGACTTCTTCATCGTCGTCATCCTCCTCCTCCTTCTTCTCCTCGGTATCCTCGACGGCCTTGCTAGGTTCGCCGTGGCTGTGGTCGTGACCAACGTGGTCGTGGTCACCGCCAGTAGCGGCAAGAGACTGAGCCGCAGCTTGCTGGGCAGCAGAGTTCAGGTCCTCGATCTTGGCCTCGCCGAAGACACTAGTGGAATTGTTAGTTATATTAAACGAGTGGTTAATAGAAGTGTAGCAAGGTCTTACATGTAGGTGTTGCTGTTGGGCGACTTGTAGACTTCCGGGTTGTTAATAACGAACAAGATCTGTGAGCGATACTGTTAGCCACAGACAAGCAAACTAATCCAGCCCGGCTGCAGTCGAGTAACTCCCCTCATCCCGCAAGGGTATAAAAATATGAAGGGGTATACAATAGATAGAACTGTTGTTTTTGCGCACAATCCTAGCTACTTAGATTGATATCGCAACCCCCAACCCAGACAGATATTTCCTTTTAATTTATTCCTCTCTCTCTCTCTCTCTCTCTCGCATGTTGTTTTTAACTTACGTTCTTGGGTCGTCGTAGAGTTACTCGGGTAATTCCGGTAACGCGGGTGAGGTGAAGTTTCTCGATAGCCTTGCGAGCCTTCTTCTCGTTGCGAGAGTGAACGATGGCAGTAGAGCCCGAAGCACCACCCTCGCCGACCTCAATCTCAGAATCGGAGCTGTCGTCATCTTCGTGCTCCTCAACGGAAACCTTCTTAGACTCCTCGTCGGGTAATTCTTCGACTCTGGGGTTGGCCATATTGGAAATTGTGAGTCTAGTGGGGTCGGAATTAGCTATTTATTCTGCGATGTGTGAGGTGGGAGCGATATCGTGGGGTTGAGGTACCGAGCCCTCAAAATTTTTGGATTTGCCAACAATCAACTTTTTTTCTCCAATTTTTTCCTCAGGAAATCACACTTAGGTTTTTGAACAAAAAATAACAAATAAAATTTATCAAAATAGTCAAAATAGTCAAAATTCTATAAAAGTATAAAAACATAGACGACTTACCAACGTGACAGCTTAATAGACGACGTCGAAGTTTAGGTAGCGGGGATGATTGGTTGTACCTAGGGGGGTTGAGTGGTTCGGTTATGAAGGAAAGTTGCTTAACAGCTGTGAACTTTTGTTCAATTGTTTGGCCTAGGGTTTTGCCAGTTTTGCAAACGCCCAAAGGTGCCCGCACTAATCTGAACACGGATTTACAGTATTTCCCAATTTCCCACGCATGGTGGGTTCTGCATAAGGTGCTTGCAGGTGCTCTCTATTGTATTGTACGTACTGTGGGTACATGTCCGGGTGGCGGGAGTAGCGCTCAATCGCATACACATATCAAGTACATCTACACAAGGTACATCTACACAAGGTACATAGTCCATATCGAATTACATGCGTAATTTTACAGCATGTGATTTCCATAGGAAAGCATATACGTAGGTACATAATAGGTACCATATACTCGACTATTTTGCTTTTAAAAGATGCAAATTAAAAAAGGCACAAATCAACCTGAGGTTCACGATGAGCGAGACATTAAGTACCCGGTGTTACATATTAGGGACCCTCGGAGGTATTTGTATTGTCAACTTGCGTGCCGAACCAACACCTGTGTTGTGCAAACTCGAGAATCTGGATAGTGCCCATATGATAGCACACGAAATATTTACCCGGCCAAGATGTAATCACTTAGAAGACAGCTTCAGAGGCCAGAGAGGTTCGTTGTGAATTTCCGTATCATTGACGCCGGTCACCTCATCGAGATTTTTTGTGAGTGACATACAGGTCTTGCCAGACGAATCAGAAGAAACCAGCAACCCCATGCCAATGTGCCATATTTCATGCAGACCAGATCCGTAGACTACCCTCCTCTCTAGCTGAAAGAGACCGTTGTAACAGAACCAACCATCCCGCCCCCCTCATACCCCATACTACCGCGCTCATGCAGATGCCTTGACCTTGGCTAGAGCCTTTCGCTCCTCGAATCGTCGTTGCTTCTTGAGTCGCATGACCTTGAATCGGTCAAAGTCGGTAAGAGCCCTTCTTCGCTCGGTTTGGTCCTTTCGCTTGGCCCACTTGCTTTCCTTCCATTTGGCATCGATCTCTGCCTTCTCCCACGCACTCTTTAGGGTTCCCGTTCGGACTGCGCGCGGTAGCTTCTGGATCTTCAGGTCGGAAAGGAGCACGTCGACGAAAGAGATGGCTTGTCGGGGAACGACCAACTTGGGGTCTGCCGAGGGTCCATCAACCAAAGCCTAGATAGTTTTGTTAATATAAAAGATTCTCTTATTTTCAAATTGCCCATTCCAGGATTCAACGTACGCGCTTGTGGTCGATGATCTCGACGATAGCAGCTAGCCTACCGGCGTAG
Source organism: Daldinia sp. FL1419 (assembly GCA_025201765.1). NCBI lineage: Eukaryota > Fungi > Ascomycota > Sordariomycetes > Xylariales > Hypoxylaceae > Daldinia > Daldinia sp. FL1419. The sequence continues at coordinate 20,793 of MU623521.1, read as the reverse complement.
GGACCGTTGCCCTGGACGAGGACGATACGGCCGACCTCGACCTTGCGCCATTCGGGGGATTCGATCGATGCGTCGCCCATTGTGACGGTATGCTAATAAGAGTTTACTGTTAGAAGAAAGAGGTGGGTATTAAAGTAGGAGGGGGGAAATAATAATAATTGTAATAGAAAGAGATAAACGACAATTGAAAGAGGTGCTGATGATTGTTATGTTTTTTTTTTCTTATGATATTATTTGGTTGTCGAATATCAAGGAAAGAAAAAAGACTTACTGATTTGGTGATGTCGTGGTGTTGGCTCAAATCCCTCCTTACCTTGAATTGTCCTGGGGCTGAACTTTTCTTTCGGTCGCGTGGAATCCGCAGATTCGTAGAATGCCGTGGGAAGTAGAATCTAGGTTGTGTGGGCGAAGTTAGGGCTAAGCCGGAATTTCACCTAAGCCGTACCCGAGCTCACTAAATTTAGCGCTCATTCTCAAAAGTGGGGTCCTACCTACCTACACTCCTCTAAAAGAATTTCTCGCGACTTTCTACTTTGAACAATTACTAACTACCCAATTTGACAAAAAAAAAATTTTAATACCTTTCCTTCTTGTCAAGTTGGAAAATTAACAGGAGATTGCATTCAATTACATGATAACAGGTAAGATCCTACTTTTATTCTCCCTTGCTCGAAAGCCACATTTCACGGCATCTGCTTGTTATGATGAGGTAATTTGCGATTGATTCCATCTCGATGGCGCTCTCGCCGGAGCTGCTATATCGGGTGGCAAGGTGACATTTAATTCTTACATATTCTGAACACGTGCCCACAAATCTACACTATCAACCCGATTCTTTTTATTAAAGCATGTTAGCTAACTCGGGTCTATAGGGTCGTATATTAAGGATGATGATCGAATGGGGTGTCTATATTTTCGTTCTTTATACATAGTAGCTTCGTCATGGCATGACCCAATCTAATAAAACATATACTCATTACCTATCAATCACCATCAGCGCAGGTTTCTTGTGCGGCCTAATACATATTCGTGTGATGGCAAAGGCTTTATGTTGGTATGAAGATGCGGTCAATATTTGCATTCTAACGTAGGACTAAGGATAGTGTTTTATTGATGGATCGTTCTTAACTCAATTGCCTTCTTCCTTAGGTGTACTATATCTGAAGATTAGTCTCAATCCCCTCTGGTTCCGTGCCAGTTATCGTCAGGCATATCCAATAAAAGAGAAATGATTCTTCTCATTGTTAGCACGTTACGCAATCCCTACTCTTACACCCCACGAGGTTACAAATCTGAAAATCCCATTCTCCATCTCGCGTCCGAGTACCTAAACACACCAAATCCCATATGGTCACTGAAGAAATAAGCAGAGGGTGTTAACGACATATGAATTCCAGATAATAAGAGATATTCAAATGCCACGTGTTATGTGGTATTCTTGATCTCTTCATGAATAAGTAATCATCAAACATACGAGCACTCGGCAGAACGTTTATCGAGGCCAATTATTCGATTACAGCAGGGAGGCCCTCGTCTGACATGTCTGACATATCATCGTCATGTAACCATCCAGGGGAGCTCATTGGAGCGTAACTCACCCCTTTATCATTCTCCAATTCCTTGCGCATTACCTCCATCTCAAGTTCCCATCGATTCTGAAGTGATGCCCTGCGCTGTGTCATTGTTGCTGTCAACGCCTCTTCTTCGTCTGCAAAATCCGATTCAAGCCTCTCCAATTCTTTCCCGTTCTTCTCGATTAGCTTACTCATTTCTGACTCCTGCCTTTCGAGTAACTCTTCGAGGGCTTTAGCTTGTCTATCCCGCATAACGTTGATTTTGGCCTGGTGGAGTTGCTTCATATTCCTCTCAACGTTATACTGTTGCCCGAGTTCCCTCAGATCCCGTTCGGTTACAATTCGAGAAGGCATGTTTCCATCTGGTTTCTTGCCGAGGCCATCACAGTATGCCTCCATATGCTTGAGGCGAATCCGCACATTTCTCTCGCTCTGTTCTAATGCTGAGCGTAATTCCATCTCAGCAGCGACTTGACGATCTTCGAGATTGGTTGACGTTTTGCAATGCCGCTCGTTCATCCTCTCAATAGCTGCCGAGTGCTTCTCCATGAGAGCAAGCTTCGCATGCGCGTGTCTTGTCCACATGAGCCATTTCGACCTCCTCTCGAAAACGCGGAATCTCTCCATCTCTTTCATTTGCTCCTCCCGCAATACTCTGAATTCATCGCATGTATGGGAACGCCTAGCCGCCTCTAGCATTTCCGCCGTCTCCTGCGCAGCAGCTTTCTGCTCAGCCGCCTTTTCGTCGGCGATCTTTGCCTCCCGAGCCTCTTCCTCACGACGACGATCCTCCATCACAGCCTCACCGTTACAGAAATTAGGACATCCTACCATCTGATCCCAGACTGCTCCACAGATATAGCAGAACTGTGCTCGACATCGGCAGGTCATATGGGTACAACCTTGCGCGAGCTCAACAAGCGATCGACACTTGTAGCATCTTCTCCAGCCTGACTTCTCTCCCATCTTCAAGACGGCATCCAGTTCCCAATCGTCTGGGCAATCTTGACCTATAGGATGAGCATCACTCTTGCACATGATGCAAACTCCCGTTTTACATTTTCGACAAGTCGTTTGGAAGGGGTACTTCGGGTCGAACTTAGCCCGCGGCGGTATAAACTCGCCGCAGGTTGGGTTGGAACAAAATACTCTCGACCCCCAAGGAGTACTAAACTGCAACACGGCTCTCAAGAATCTATGTTGTTCTTCACGTGATAATATAGATTTGATCATTGACCCTGGTATCGGTTGAGTGCAGCAGCGCGGTGGCATTTTGGATTCGTCAGTCGTTGCCTGATTGATCATAATTTTCAAACATCTCGAGCAGTAACTATGTCCACATGGCAACCTCTGAAGAGGCTGTTCGATTTGTAGATCTTCGCGGCATGCGCTACATGACCTATTCAATAACAAAATGCTGTTAGTTGAATGCACATCCAGGTTACCAGGATGTTGGACAAACATGACGATATTTCTTAGGGGGGACTGCGTCTTCCGTCTACGCCGGAATTTAGATAGCCCTTTCCTAAAACTCAGGTAGCTTTTATTTGTGCTAACACTGAAAATGCTCGGTGTGGATTTGGACTCTGTCGATGAGGGCGACACAAATTTAGGTTGGGTGAGATTTGGCTCGACTTGCGCGAGGTAATTCTCATATTGGGCAAACGTAAGAGCCCTCGATCGTTTCCTTGCGATAATTCGCCCTGTAGGTTCAAGACCTCCATTAATCGAAGAATGGGATGTGAGAGCCGTACTCGCGGAGCCTTGTGACCCCGTAGACACAGTGCGGGCATGATCTATGTGTATGGTGATGCTCGATTTAGCGCCAGAAGGGTTTCGTTTATTGTTCATTGAGGCAGCACTTGACGGCCTTGTAAAAGTGATACCCAAGTTTGTAGCCTTCATTATTAACTTGTTAAGGTACGCTTCGGTATTCTCGGGCGAAAGCCGTAGAACCTGGTCTAAATAGTCGGCTTCTCTTAATTCAGGGAGAGTATCGTCTAAACTACTGGCTAGGCCTGAGGATGGCAGCTCCCGAACAGTTGCAGCCATGACGGACAACAAGCCGGAGGAAAAAAGAAATTACGCCTTCAAACAGCAGCCCAGTCTAGGTGATCAATCAATTGACCAAAATCATAGTTTGACTATTACAAGGTGGAAATATCAGTAGGCGATGGTGGGGGAAGATCGGCTTGCGATGGGGCGCGTCGATATCCTGGCACGATCCTGGTAACGCTGACTATAGACCGTTGGAATGCGGCCAACCGGCAATCTGAGTGGGCAGATTGTGGAGAATACCATAACAGCTGGGCTGAAATATTGGACCAGGTTTTATGATATGTGATCCTGTTGCAGATTGATAACGATCTGTCGAATACGCATGTAAGTGTCCATAGATCAAAAAGCAACAAACGGTTTAGGGTCGTTTATATCAATTATTATAGATAGACTGCGCTATCCATAAACAAACGACGGGATAAATTAATAGTGTTAAATCGTGGGCGGTACTACCTAGTGTAGAAAGCGTTTGGATGATGTACTAGTGGTAGTCGCAGCCGCGGATCATGCGAAATGCAGGTTGACTACAAGGGAACCAGAACAACAGAACATGCGGTCAGTTAGAAGGAAATGATCAGACGTCGAAGGAACTTGAACAAGTGAGGCACATAGACAAGGTATAGGTTGGTTCGATTGTAAGTAACCAAAGAGCCCAGCTTCGCTAGCTAATGAGAGAAAAAAAAAAAAAAACTTGTCTGCTATGTAGCGATTGGGTTGCAAATTGGGTTGCGGGGTGGTAGAGGGCGTGGGGATTGGCCAAGAAAGTCCAACGAGGATCCAACGAGAATGGAGTTGCTGGTTAGGGGAGGTTAATGAGGGCGGGTGAAATGTGACAGGTTGGACAGGTTATGCCTTAAGTTTTCTTAAGGTTTTATATTGGAAAATTATTAATATAAATAAAGAAAAAAATGATTTTATTAAGTATATTAACCCTTTAAATTAATTTTATAATTTTTAAATTTTAAATAATATTATATATTTAATTTTTTTTAATTAAAATATTAAAATATTTTTTTAAATTAAAAAATTATAGATTTTAAAGGTTTTATAAATTATTTACATTTTATTAATTAAATATATAAGCTTTTTTCTAATTAACCAATTATATTAGCCTTTTTTAATTGATTAACTTTATATTCAATTATATCTTAATTAATTAACCATAATCCATTAACCTTAAACCCAACCACATCCTAATTAATCAATTATATCTTAATTATTTAACCATTAATCTTAATTTTATTAACTTTTTTTTAATTAATCAACTTTATTAACCTTATATCTAATCATATTTTAATTAATTAACGTTATATTTAATTATATATTAAATTGGAATAATGTAATTATATAATTAAAATTATTTTTAATTTTTATAAAATAATTTTTTTTAAAGTCTCCATAAGCTTTTTGGATATAAATATGCCTTTAAAAATTATTTTTTATTTAATTAAAATAAATTTATTATAATTTTTTAAAAATTATTTTTATTAAACTTTATATGAATATATTTAATTAGGATAATATAATTATATAATAAGAGTTATTTTATAAGATCCTATTGGTTTATGGAATATTTTCCCTTTTTTTCTTTAAGGTTTATATATGTTTTTTTGGATATAAATAGATCTTTAGCTGTTGTTTTCTTGCCTGATCAGTTTAAGTTCTATATAATTAGTTCTTTTAGGTTTTTTTTCATAGAGTTTTATATAAATAATATTTATATATTTCTTTTGTTTAGAATTTTATTATATATGTTATTATTGTTGAGTAGTTATGTATAATAGTTTTTTTATATGATTATCTTATTATTATTTTTAGAATATAATTACCTTATATCTTTGAGTTTATATAATTTTTGGTTTGTTATAGGTTAATTGAAGTGTAGGGCATATTTTATAAAAATTATTAGAGCTTTTATTTATTATAAGAAAAATTGATGTTCTTATGTTTGAGAAATTGATTTAATTAAATAAGAAAATAATTTCTGAAGGTTTATATATTAAATAAAAACTAATATTTAAAATGATATATTTAATTAAAAATAAAAAAGTTATATATTATTATAAGAAATTTTATAAAAAATGATTTTTTGAAGAGTTTGATTTTTATATAGAGAATTTAACTTTTGAGGATTTGATTTGATTAGATAAGAATTAATTGTTGAGGGTTTATATTGAATAGGAATATTAATTGAATAAGAGTATTAATTTAATAGGAGTTTTAATAGTTATTAAGATGTAATGTAATTATATTTTGAGGAAGATATTGAAGTGATTAAATAGGTAAAAGGTTAATAAAGTTGATTGTTGGTAATGGTAGGTAGTGCTTAAGAGGTTATAGGTATAAAAGGTGTATATTATTGTAAGAAATTATAGAATAACTTATTAAGTTGTTAAGAACTTAATATATAAGAATTTGATCTAATTAGATAAGAATTAATTTTTAAAGGCTTATATATTAAATAAAAGCTTTAATTTAGGATTAATACTGAATAGGAGCTTTAGTAGCTCTTGTAGGATATGCCTTGTATTTTTATTATACGAAGTTTTATGGAAAAATTGATGATTTTGTGTTTGAAAATTTGAATTAATCAGATAAGAAAACAATTTTTAGAAAGGTTGGTTTTATAGATAGAAGGATTATTAGATTTTGTTCTGATCTTATTACCCCAATTTGTTATTATTATATAAATGAATTTAATATTTTTTAATCTTTATAATTAGGATGAAATTTATATTCTATATTAAATAAGAGTTTTAATAGCTTTTGTAAGATATGTTTTGCATTTTAATTAACCTATAGTATATTAGAGGTTATATAAATTAAAAAATATAGAGTAATTATATTTTAAAGAAAAAAATAAATTAATTAAGTAAAAAAATAAATATATATTTAATAAGAATTTTAATAACTTTTACAAAATATGTTCTGCACTTCAATTAACTTATAGTAACCAAAGATTATATAAGTTGAAAAAATATATATTATTTATATAAAGTTATAAAAAAACAATTTTTAATAAATTATATAAAATTTGAATTAATTAAATAAGAAAGTAATTTTTAAAGATTTAGTTATATTTAAAGAAATATATATAAATTTTATAAAGATATTTATTAAAATCTTTTGAAATAACTTTTATTATATACTACTACTACATATCTATATTACATATTCTTATTATATATTTTTATTATATATTATAATCATATATTTACATTTTATTAATTTAATATAAATTTTAAAAGGAGGTGTTCTATAAATTAATGAAATTTTTTAGGATAATTTTCATTATATAATTATATTATACCGGTTTATTATATTTTAAAAAGGATATTAAAATGATTAAGTAAAAAAAATTAATAAAAATGATTATTTATTAATAATAAGGTATATTAAGAGTTTATAGTTTAAAAGAAAAAGAAAAAAATATATTATTATATAAAAGTTCTATAAAAATAATTTTTAAAGAATTAAAATGAACTTACACTAATTAAATAAGAAAGATAATTCTTAGAGGTTTATTTATAAAAATTCTAATATAAATTATTTGTAGAAGTGTTAGGGTTTTATAAAATAACTTTTATTATATAAATATTAAATTAAAATAATATAATCATATAATTGAAGTTACTTTATAAAAACCTATTAATTCTATAAAATAATTATTTTAAAATTTTTATAACCTTTTAATATATCAATTATTTATAAAAGACCTTATTTAAAAATTTAAGGGTTGTATTAGCCCTTAGGATAACCTCTGATAATAATTGATTATATTTATTGTTTATATTATGTAGGATGATTTCAAAAATAATTTTTAAAGATAATAGCTTAATATAGATGTCTTTATTATTTGGTAATAATAGCCTATATATGAATGATGGTAAGAGTTATTTAATATAAGTAAATTTTATATTAATGTTAATAAGATGATAAGATTGAAAGAGATTTTTTGGTTTTTTAATTGTTTTTTTACGAAACCTTTATAAAAAGTCATATAATTTGATTTATTAAAAATTTAATATTGTAATAAGTAATGGAAAGGCATTATATTGCATATATAATGGTAGTGTTATTGGGAAGAGATAAAAGGATAATGTATGGATGGTGGATGGTTAGGTTTGCAGCTTGAACGAGCCCACCTTAGAAACCATTATCACAAAAAAAAAAAAGGAATAAAATAAAAATAAAAATTAAATTTAATAAAATAAATATAATTATAATATTAATTAATAAATTAATAAAAATAGTTAAATTTGAAATTGATAATTTAATAATGGAAATAAAGGTAAAAATTAAAAAGATAATAAATATGTAGAAAATATATATTAATATTATAATATTTATAAAATAAAAATAATAATAAAGTAATATCTTAAATTAAATAAAATAAAAGAATTAATTAAAAAAATAATAATTAAAAAATTAAAATTAATAAATAATATTAAAAAATTATAAAAATAGTTTTAAGTTATAATTATTAAAAATATTATTAAGTTTTAAATTTTTACCATTATAATACCAATTTATTTCTAATATAAAATTATGGTTAAAATAATGGTGAAATTATAGGAAATATTAAAAAGAAATTTTAGAAAAATTATATAAATTATTAATAATGTAATTAATAAAGATAAAATTATAATAATATATTAATTTTATAATAATAATATTATAATAATATTTTAATTTAAAATTAAATAATATAAAAAGAATTAAAATTAAATTAAAAAAACATTTAATTAAAAAATAATTAAAATAAATAAGGTTTTTACAATAATAATTAAAAACCTAAAAATAATTAATTTAAAAAATGTTTATATTAATTTATAAGATTTAATAAAAATCTTTTTAAAAAAGAATAAAATTAAAATTTTTAGAATTAATTTTATATTTAAAAAATATTTAAAAGTTAAATTTATTACCTTAATTATAAAGATTAATAGATTAAATATAGCTTATTAATTTTATATTAATAAATTATTATAAAAAATTAAATTTTATTTTTATAAATTATTTATAAAAAATATAAAAATAATATAATATTTTAAATATTATTATTTTAAGTATATTGTAAAATATTATAAAAAGTAATTTAAATGTAGTAAATATATAAATTTTATTTATAAAAAAGGTAATTTAATATATAAAGTATTAAAAAAATATTAAAATTGTAGTAGGGTATATAAAGTATAAAATTTAAAATATTTAAAGGTAATTAAATAAAAGAATATGTGGGAATGTTGGTCATGTGACTATAGTGGTATAGACCCACTTTAATCTTGTATTTAACTCTATGTATTTTGGTTTTTGATTAAAATATATTTTTTTTTAGATTATATTATTTTTAATTAAATTTATAAATACCTTTACTTTTTATTATTATATACAATAATACTTTATTTATTTAACATTAATTAGTAATTGATGATAAATTGATTACAGATTAGTTAGGTACCTGAAAAGGAGGAAATAGTTTTAGTGTTGAATTTTGATAAGAAAAAATAAATAACCTTAAGATTTCATGTTTCAATATATAATTTTAAGCCTAAAATTTCATACTATTATATATAGTTTTAAGAATAATTCACATTAATTTAGCATTTTTGGAAGGTAGAAATAATTTCAATATTAAATTTATAATCTAAAATATATATCCATTATATATAAATAGGTAATATTAAGGTTTCTTTTATTAATAAAATAATTCTAGAGAAATTTATATTAATTAAATTATTATATATTTATTATATATTTATATTTATAATATACATTTATATTTATTATAATATTATAATATATTAAAAGAAAATAATAATATTAAAAATTATATTATATTTTTATTTTATTAGTAAATTTTAAGTTTTATTTAAAATTTTTTTTCTAATCTTATTTAAAAAGTTTTACATACTATAATTATAATTATTATTATTTAAAAGTTTAGTATTTAAAAAAATAATAATTTAATATATTGTAAAGTAATTTTATAAAATAAGATTGGTATAATTTTTCTTTATAATAATATATTTATTTATTTTTTTTTATTATTCTTTTATTATAATAATTAGTATTTTTATTATTTTAATTGTAGTATTATACCTTATCTATTTTTTTTAGATTTGTTATGATTAGTAGTTAATATGATTGAATTAGTAGAAGAATTTTGATTGAAATATATTAATGATGAATAATTAGGTATTAATTTTAATATTATTGATATAATAATTGTTTTAATAATTTGAGTTAATATATATGTAGTTGAAAGTATGATAGGTTATGATAAAGATATAATTGATAAAAGTTTGTAATATGTTTTTAAAAATGATTTTTATAATTGGATTCCAATTTATTTTATTAAGATTCAACATCCATTACATATTAGAGTTAAAGAATATTTTAAATTTTATGGCATTTTTATTGGAATAGTATAAAATAATTTATATATATTTACAGTTATTATTAATATAGAATTATTCTTTGAATTTTTTTAAAATAAAATGAATAATTTATTAAGAATATACCCCTTTAAATTTAAATTTTTAATTAATTTAATATACTTATATTTATTAGAAGTTATGGTAAAGGTTGTTGTAGTTAAAATAGAGTTAGTGATGGTGATATTAGTATTGTAGTTTTTAACTATAATTACACAACCTTATTTAATGTAGTTTATGAACCTTTAATTAATACTTTAAGTATCTTAGTCAGTTTTAGCACCCCAGCCAATTCCAACACCCCAGCTAGTTCTAGTACCTTAATAAGTTCTATAAGTTCCTTAAGTATCACAATAACCAATTCTTCTACAATAATAATAAATAATTTCTTAAACACCTTAAACACTTTAGTAAGTTTAAGTAGTTCTTTAATATTAATTAGTCCAAATATTCCTAATAAATAACCTTATATAATAGGGTTAATATATAAATAATATGGAGGTTTAATTAGGAATAGTATAATAATTTATTATAGGATTATTTGTTTATGAATAAGAAGAGTAACTAATAACATAAAAATCTTAATTTTTTAATTTATTAATTAAGTTATACCCTAATAATAATTTTAAATTCAGAAACAAGAAGTATAAAATATTGGATGAATGAGTCTAAATTTTTTTATTTTATTATTATAAGTTTGGAATTGGATCTAATTTATATACTAATATTTATAATATAATGTTAAAAGGAATAGTTTTGGAATTTTTTTATAAATACTTTATATAATAAGGTTTTGATTTTAATATAATAACTAATAAAATATATAACTTCTTCTATATTAATAAGAATTTTTAAATATATATATTCAAATAAAAGAATATAATAATTAAGAATATTATATGGGATAATTTTGGAAAGATTTTATCTAAATATTTTAAAATATTAATTATTTAAATATAATATATTTATAAAGGCTTATTAATTAATTATATTAAGGAAATTTATCTTAAAGAAGGTTTATATTATGTTGTATAAGGATATCCAACATTTTTACCTATTTTCTTTCAATAATTTAATATATTTGAAAATATTTGTACCAATCTTTAAATAATAGTAGGTAATGTATATCAAAACTTTCCTAACAAATATAAGATAAAAAATAATTATTATTATATTAATTAAATTTATTAAAATAATTAAAAATTTTATTAAATAAATTGAAATGGAAATAAATGTTTTAATAATTAAAAATGTTTTAATAATGGGAATGGAAAGAAGAAGTGTTTTATTTATAACAAATCAAATTATTAGTTTATTAAATACTTTATATATAAATGATATAATAAATGTAATAAATAATATTAATATATATAAGAATAGAAAATGGAAAATATTAAAAAGGATTTTGTAATCTTTTTTATTAATTATGAAAAAGTTAATGTTGGTTATAATAATAATAATATTAATAATAATAGTAATAATTTTGATATATAGTATATATAGTATATTAATAATAAATATAATAATAATAATTAGGTTTAATTATTAGTTATATAATATTTTATAAGTTATAGTAAAGTTGATGGTTCTTAAATTGTTAATATTTTTATAAATTAAGTGATTTTTTATATATTTATTATAATAAATATTTTTGGTGATAATTACAAATATTTTTCGGATATAATCTTAGGTCCCTTTTCCACATTTTACTTTAAAGATTGATATTCTTATATATTTTAAGGTATTTTACTTGATATTAGAGTAGTTGGAATATTATTAAGAGGTGAGATGTAGATGAAAATATTACAACATATATATCTTAATATTAGAATGGATATATTTATAGTAGGAATATATATTATATAATTTGGTGATTATTTAAAGTAGGGGAACTTTAATATTATTAATGTATTTATCTTATTTAAAATTATCCAGTTTTATATTATATTTTATAATATATTATTTTTATTATATCTTTATAATATAAATTATTTAAAAATTTTTTTAAATAATATTAAAAATATACTTATTTATAAAAATAAATATTACCCTATTATTTAAAAATATTTATTTATTTATTTATTTATTACTACCCTGATTTACCTAGAATATATTATAGGTATCCAGTCCATCTCTTAGTATTTGTTCCGGGTAGGAACCGTGTTCCGGAGAAAACCTACCTACCACTTATCCAAACAAACTACATTACTATAACTTTGATTTTACTTTATATTCTTATTAGAATTTATCCTTTAATAAAAATAATTAAACCTTAATATAAAAAAACATTTTATATATTATAATATTAATTATATAAAATAATATAGCAATAGCCCGTGTGTAAGGCGACAACAAAATCTAAAATAGCTTTATTATTTTTTTTAATAAATAATAAAAGTGTTATTGTATTGTAAAAAGGTTATTCTGGGAGAGGGCTAGGGTATATGTAGTTTATATAAGATATAAATATATATAAATAACTTTACATCTTTATGAAAAGCCATCACATATTTTTACTTTTATAACCCTCTTTTTAATATCATAATATTATATTTATTTTTTAAAATGGTTCAAAATAGTACTACTGATCTGTAACCCTTCCTGGCTAATTTTAATCCTCTTTGTATACTTTACTTACATTTTGTAATACTGTAGTATAATATTACCATACCTATTGCATTCACAATCTAATACTGCTTCAAAAAATCCATTTTACTTTTATATGTGTATTGTATTAAATAAAAGAAAATTTGCATATTTGTAGGTGCTCTATTATTTCTCCAATATCATCCTATTATTAACCTTCTTTAAATATTTTAATCCTTTTGTAAGAAATTATTACAATATTCTGGATCTAATGTATTATTTTAATATCATATTGTACCAGGACTATAACCCTGGTGTAGCTACACGTCATGAAGACAACTTATTTAAAAATAGGGATATTTATAATTTCTATTTAATAATAAAAAGTAAATGGTTATATATTATTATTTAATTAAAGAAGAGTTATAATAGATATACAGATATTTTAATTACCCAATTATAGATTAACTCTATTATATTCTTATAAAAGTTAAATATAATAAATTAGATTGAATGATTATTAAAAGAATTAATAAATATTGTTATTAATATTAGATGTATGGTAGTGTATTAAAATAATTTAAATTTATTATAAAAAATAATATTAATTTTAATTATAGTGTTTATATTAATATAATATATATTAGAGGTAAATTAGTTTTTTATGCCATTAATAAAGTTATATTATTTTAAATAGCAAAATTCTTTAAAGATATAATAGCAAAATACATATGAAATACATTAAAAATAATATAGATTAATAATTATTTTAGATTGCTTAATAATTTGATATTCAATGTTAACACCAATTTCGCAATTAATAAATTTATTTTAAATGTGAAAGTATTATTAATATTTATTAAAAAAATATCTGTTAAAATATATAATTTGATTGGAAAGGTTAAATGATATTATGGTCTATTATAATGAATATATAAAATAATATTAAAAGACTTCCAAGGCATTTAAGTTAATATTTATTATGTTTTATAAATGGTTGTGAAAGTTGTTAATGATATAATGGGATTAGATGGTTTAGTATTAACGTTATTTGTATTTAGAATATATTTGAAGTTAGCAGATAGTTCATTATCCTCTCCTTCTATTATTACTCGAGTTACAGTTATTAAGAAGGTAATAAATAAGATTTGTAAATTTAAAACTAAATAATAAGTTAATAATATTTTAAATATGAAAAATAGATTAAATATATTAGATATATTAAATCTACTTCTTTAGTTTGAAATACATATCTACTGCAAGAATGATAGTTGGATTGGCCCTTATAAACTAATTATTTGAAATAGTAAAACTTATACTATTAATATAAACAAAAAATCAATTAATTTTAAGATTATAATTGTAAAATTATATTTTTGTAATAAATTTATATATATTTTAAATCTTATTAATAAAGACTCTAATTATAAGTATAATAATAGTAATAAATATATTCTTAAGGTTAAAACACTTATAGTAAAACAATCATAAGGATAACCTTTTGGAAGCAGGAATAAACCCTAACTAATAAATTCTTACAATATAGTTTATTTATTTTTTAAAAAAATAGTTGATATAAAACTATTATTATAGCTATATTAAGAAGGGAAGATTACCACTTTAGGCTGATTGTTTGAAGTAGTAGATATATAGGAGATTGAAAGATTTATTAGATAAAGAATATTTTTATTTAAAAAGTATAATAAGATAAAATATAAGAATGTTTAATTATTTAAATTATAAATTATTTATAAAATTAAAAGAAAGGGTATTAATAAATTATATAAAAAATTACAATTTGTTATTTAAGATTATAATAATAAAAGGAAAGAAAAAATATTTATATAATTATCTACAATTTAATGTTTTAATTAATAAATTATTATTATATTTATTCCATTTTTATAATAATAAGTTAAAGGAATGGTTATATAGTTCTGTGATGTTATACAAACATACATCTAATTAAATATTAATTTAAACTATATTATTATCGCTATACCACCTAAAAAGTTTAAAAATCATTTTTTTAAAGATATTATAATAATTATTATAAAATCATTTTATAGAATAGTTAAAATTGGTATACATTAATAGGTAACTTATTTCAAGCACTACCATAAAAAATTTTTTATAATTATATCAACTTATGACTTATATCTCTTAATTTTAGAATTGTTTAATTGATTTGGTTTGGTTGGAATATAAATTAATAATATATTTAAAATATTGGATAAAGTATTTAATAAATTAAAAAAAGACGAAATGAAGAAAGCTAAATTTAAGGTAAAGTTTAAATTATATTTTAATAAAGATACCTTATTAATATTTAATAATTATATTATTTTAATTAATAATAATAATGATATTTATTTATATTAAAAAGAATAAGGCAAAAAGATTGTGTTAATTTAGAATGGAAAAGATGATATCACTTAATAATATATATAGTAATAAATCTATAACACTTATATTATTTTTGTTTATTAACCCGAGGTAATGTTTAATATATATACAACAATTTAATATAAGGAATTTGGAAAAATCAAAATTAATAAGTTTAATAAATATCTTTAATAATAATTAAATAACCTACCACAAAGATTCTAATATATCAAACTAAATTTTACTATAACAAAAATCTTTATATTTATTAATAAATTATTTGTAAATAATAAGGACCTTAATTTTTAAATTAATTATAAAATCTTTATCATTAATAAAACTATAATAGATAAATCATTTACTATAATTGGTAATTTAATTTATTAAAGTTTTATAAAATATAAATAAATTACCTAAAATATTTTAATAAGTGAAATCTATACTATAATATATAATGTAAATATGGTTATTACAATTGGAATAATAGTAATGTTTATATTTAATAAATTTTAATTCCTTATAACACCTATAATTATATATATTGATTTATTTTTACTCTATAAATATCTTATTAAATTTAGAATAATAAAGGAAAAATAATTAATAATTAATATTATATTAATTTAATAATTTTATAAATAGTAAAAAATTAATAATATATAATGGATTTATAAATAAAATAATTTAGTTAATGTAATAATAAAATTTAATATTAATAAAGTTCTTATAATATTTATTAATATTAATTATTTTACATTAAGATTATAAAATTAAATTAAATAAACCTAAATGATGTGAACAATACCAACCACTTCCCTCAATCGATTTAACGATTTAAACAAACAAATAAATATAATTTCTAAAAAAAAAAAATTATCAAATAAGATTATACATTATTATATATTTTAGAATAATTAATTGTTATACTTTCAAATAAAATTCAAATCATTAGTTTATAAACCTTTACTTTTTTATTTGTTAATAAACTTTCCTTAATTATCTTTATATATTTTTAATAGTATTTTTATTAATAAAATATACCTAATTACAAAATATCTTAGATTGTTAATATTAACTTTAATAACCATTAATTTACAATATTATAATATTACTTGTTTTACTAGAACATTGATCCAACATCTTTTAAGATATGGACTTATATTATTTTATAAAAGGGTTATTAATTAGTTTAATATAAATAAGAATAAAAGGAGAATTATAGAAAAAAACCAATTTTAATATATTTAAATGTTTAAGATTGTGATCTTAACTGGCGCTTGTTAACATTATATAACCTTATAAGAAAAGAAAAAGTTGTTAGTATAAGAATGTTGATTATATAACCATAATAATATAGACTTATTTTAATCTTATATTTAATTCCATATATTTTGATTTCCAACCAAAATATATTCTTTTTTAAATCATACCACTTTTAACTGAATTTATAAATACCCTCACTTTTTACTATTACATGCAATGGTACCTTATCCATCCAACAGAATATAATAAAAGAAATATATATATATAAATTAAAATAATTTAAAAAAAGGAATAATATTAAGTATATTTTTAATATATATAATATTATATATAATAATATTATATTAATAATTTTAAAAAAAATAAAAAACCATATTTTTAATAAAGAAAAAATATAAAATTCTTAGAATAAAAATGTTTTAAGTTTTTTTAAAATAATTATCATAATAAATAATATTTTTAAATTAAAAATAAAGATAAAAGGTAAATCTTATATAAAAATTTATTTAAAAATAAAATTTAATAATAATATTTTTTTAATTTAAAATTTTGTTGTAGTAATGGTTTTTGATTAGGATTATTTTAAAAAAAGTAATAAACCTTTTAGGAGTATTGTATAAATTATATATAAGATTATATAATTATTATAATATATTAGAATATAAAAAAAAATTATTAAATTATGTTTTAGGTTTTTAAGGATGAAAGGATATTGGATGTTATAATTATTTAAGAATTTTATTTTAGTAATAGAAGATTAGATTATTCTTAATTTAATAATTATAAGTTGGTATAGTATGGTATAAATTAAATTATAATTTATATATATAAAAAAATTAATTTAAAAAAATAAAAGAAAAAAGTGGGTTATAATTAAGTTATAATATTGATTTAGGTAGGGTTTAATATTTTTATTATTTAATTAATATATATAGGCAACGTAGCTTGTTCGGATAGGCGGCGGGTAGGTTTTCTCCGGAACACGGTTCCTACCCGGAACAAATACCAAGAGATGGACCGGATACCTGTAATATATTCTAGGTAAATCGGGGTAGTAATAAATAATAAATTTAATTATAAATTCTTTTTATTTACTTTAAAATTTTTAAAAATATTTATATTAAATTAATTATAATATTATTTTATATATAAATAATTAAATTTATTTAAAAAATTAATAGATTATTAATAAGATTTCATTAAGATTAAATAATATCTTTTCATAATTTATATTAATTAAAAAAATTTTAGAATTAAATTCTATTTAAAATAAATTTATATTAAAATATATTTAAAATATTTAAAAATTATATATTATATTATTTCCCTTTTATTATATTTATAATTAAAAATATTTATTTTAAAATTCTTTTTATTAAATAAAAAGGTTTTTAATCTTATTTTTTTAATATATATTTATAATAATATTAATATTTTATATTTTTATAAATTAAAATATTAATTATTAAATTTTATATTAAGGGGTAATAATTAAGTTATTAATGTAATAATATCTTTTTTATATCATTTTCATTTTTTTATTTAATAATTTAAAAAGATTTTTTTAAAGTATTAATATTCTTTTTATTTAATATTCTAATTAACCCTAATTTTTATAATATATATATTTAATATTTAAATAATAATAGAAAAACCCTGCCATTTTTTAAACCTTTAAAATTCCATTTATTTTTAAATTTTCTATTTTATTTTTTAAATTTTAAAATTAAAGCCTTTATTATTTATATAAAATTTAACTATTATTATCATTATATTTAAATAAAAATATATTAGGGGGTAATTTAATTTTATTTCTAATTATAATATTTTTATTACTTTATATATGTTATTAACTTCTTATAAATAAGTTAATTAAATGGTGCCTAATTTTTTAATAATGCCTTTTACCTCATAATTTTGGCTTGAAATGTGCCATACTGCTGTTTTGTATACTATTACATTCCATATTATTTTTATATAAATCTTTTTTATTTGGGTTGCGCTGCAACCCTATATTGATGCTATTAGTTTGGAGAAGGCGTACCGCTACTTTTCCATCTTTGTTTTGATTGCTTTTAGGTGTTTGTTCCACCTGAGTTTCCTGTCTAGCCATACTCCAAGGAACCTAGCGCTTTCCTTGGGCTTGATAACCGTTATTATTAAAATTAAATATTATGAAAATAATAAAAGTAAAAAATATATTTTTGAATAAATTAAAAAAATTTAGAAATATAAATATTGGATATATAAGAAAAAAAGTTATTGATTTATTAAATATTTAAAAACCAACTATAAAAAAATTAAAAAATCAAATATAATATATTTAAAAAAAATTATATAATTTTTTTAATAAAATATAAAAATTTTGAAACAAGAAAATAATAGCATTTATAATATAGCCTTAAACTTAGAAAAAAATAAAAATATTTAATTTATAATAGTAATATATTTATTTAACCAAATATTCCATTATTATATTATTATTTTTATTTTAAATTAATATATAAAAATAATATTCTAAAATATTATACCAAATATTGGAATTATTTGTATTTTAATAATAGATAAAGAATAATACCTTATTGTTATTAATAAATACCTAAATTTAAAATTTAAAATAAATTATATTTATATTAAAAAAGTTAATATTAAATTTAAAAATAAATCCTTTATTAAATTATTAAATATTATTATAACTAATATTCCATTTAATAACATAAATTTTTTTATTATCAAATTAAATATACTATTCTTCCTTTTAAGTAAAAATATAAATAATTTAAAAATATACCTTAATAATATTATTAATTAATTAATATATAAAAATAATATAATAATTAATATTAAATATAAATAAAAATATTTTTAATTTTATTTAAATAATATTATTTATTTTATAAAAATAAAATTATAATATTTATATATTTATTTTAATTATTTTATAATTGAAAAACTTTATAATTTTTTAAATAGAATTAATTATAATATTAATATAAATAATATTAAAAGAATTAATAAATTTTGCCATTATTATTAAATTAAAGGTAAAATTTTAAAAAAATTTAGATATATTTTAAAAAACCTTAATATAAATTTTAATTATAAAATAATTATTAATATTATATATTTAAAAAAAATAATTAATTTTATATATGATTAATATTATTATTAATTTTTAAATAATATAATTTATAAACGGTATTATAATTAAAGAAATATAAAAAATATTAAAAGAATATTAGATTAATATCTACTTTAACCCTCCAAATATCATTTCTTATAATGTAATAATAAATTTTAATAATTTAAAATTTTAAAATAAAATATATATTATTAAATATTAATTAAAATATATTAATTTATCAATAAAATGAAAAAATATTATAACCTAGTTTATTAAATTTATGAAATAATTATGGATGAGTTCCAAAATTCTAGTTTAAAAATATTATAATTATAGATGATTATAAAAATAATTAATAATATAATTAATTTTAATGGATTTATTTTAATATTATTTATCTTTAATATTTACTTTTAAATTAATATAAATTTATTATTTACACCTATTTAAATTTATTAAATCTAAATAGTATAAAAAATTATAATTGAAATTAAAAAGATTAAATTGTAGCATTTTATTTAAAATATACTTAATATTTATAATAACCTAAATATTACAAAAGTATTATTTATATTATTACCTATTAATAATAAAATCCTTATTTATTAAAAAAAAATCCTTATAAAATTATTATAATTATTAACAAAGATATCATTATAATATCCAAATATATCTAAAGGAATATTTACATTCTAAAACTTCTATAACAAACCCTACATTTAATTTAAGAATAATTTAGTACTTATTAAAGAATTTTAAATATAATTATTTAAAGCTATATTTAACCTAAATAATTATAAAATAATTCAAAAAAAACCTTATATATATTAATAATCTTTTATAAATTAATATTTTATATTTTAATAATAAGAAATAAAATAATTTAATTTTCATTCTTCAATAATATATAATACAAAAATTATTATTATAAAAAAGTTATATAAGCTATTAAATATAAAAAAATTTCATATATTATTTAATAAAGGAATTTTATAATCTAAAATATATAATATATTAATTTATTAAAGAATAATAATCTTTAAATTATAAATAATCGATAAAATAAAAGGAAAGAATATATTTATACCTTATAAAAAATTAAAGTTTATTATTTAAAATTGTAATAACCTTAATAAAAAATTTATTATAATATATATTCTTACTATTTAAAAAATAAATTAATACCTTATTTTAATTTTAATTGCAATTTTTTAATATTAAGGTATAAAAATTATAATAAAGAATATTACCATAATATATACCTAATTTAAAATATTTATATAATTATTAATAAAATTAAAAAATAAATATTTTAAAAAAATATTATTATATATTATTAAATTATTATATAATTTAATTAAATTAA